>PVKE010019911.1:0-28021 GCA_004027555.1 Craseonycteris thonglongyai | reverse complement strand
TTTTTCCCAGAGTAACCAAGCTTCTGACTTGTTACAAAGAAAACTTAATATTCAACTCATTTAGTCTCAATCTTAATTAAGCCTAAAAAGTGGGGACTGTGGCTTTTTAGAAATCTGAAGGGTTCGTCATGAGCCACCCTGTTAGCTGTCACTTGGTCCAGGAATGAGCAGTCATGAGGTTGTTTGAAGCTCAGATGCTATGGCAACGGCTGCTGTCTTCCCAGGCCACCCTAATCCTGCCAGATCCACTGGCTCTACCTTTGTTAAGTTCCTTTGATTGGTAACTGAGAGAATAAATCTTGAAAGGACTTCCATGAATTTTATACTGTCTCTTTTCAGGGCTTGGCCATTTAATACATTTTGAGAAACAAAGATTTGGAATCAGGATTTGATTATAGAGTTTCTGTTCTTGCTCTTGCTTTTGTATTTCTGGCATGTGGTTAGGCAATTTCAAATTTTTATTTTCTTTCCCAAACTATAAGTTATGTCATTTTCGGTAAAGGCGGGGGCAGGGAAGGAGTCACATAAATAGTAGTTGTGTCTACTTAAGTGGAAACTGCAGGGAGAATCTAAAGAATTAGTCTGGAAAGCCTAAGGTCTGATGGAGAAAGGCTAATAATACTGGGGTTGTATAACCTGAAGAAAAAAACAGTACTAATTATTGATTGCTTCAAAATATTGCTTTTCTTACAACACTTTCTTGGTCTAGAATTGTAAAAAGCTCCTGAAAAAGAAGCTAGGATGAGCTCCCAGGGGCTAAGGTGCAGGATTTGAGCAGACACTCAAGTCCTACTAAATCAGGCTATAAGCTTCTCTTTGAATTTAGTTCTCACGTGTTCCTTATAGGATCCTACCACTTTCCAAGGCACATTTTACTCAATATTCCCCAGTATCCCCAAGGAGAATCATATAATAACAAGCTTAACACTAATAACAATACTGATACAATAATTATTATTTATTGAGCATCCACTAGGTGTCAGTGACTGTTCTAAGCTTCACACTTCACACTTATTAATTCTTATTCTTAAAAGGGTACTCCCAAGTAACTACAGTGAGACTCATTTTGTATTTTAGAAAGCCAAGGCTCAAGAGAAGTTAGATACACTGCTTAATATCACAAGCTATTAGTGGCAGAACTAAAAATAGATACCAGTTTTATCTAACTCTAAAGTCTTTGTTTTGTCCATCCCCTAGGAACCCCTTCCAAGTCAACATGATGGAAAAATAGTGTTGTGTACACAGCTGTCAATAGCAAAATGATTTATAATAATAATGAATGTGACATTATTCATTATTCAAAGGTATAAGTATATATGAATTATTAAATAAAACTATGGTGGATGTACTTGATGGAATAAAATAAATGCATAATTAATGTGGAAAGTGCTTATTAGTGCAATGTTGAGTTTAAATATCCACCTGATATATACTTGATTTAAACCTTGCTTTAAAAATGTCCAGAATAAGTCTGGAATCAACTACACTAAAAATATCGATAGTGGCTGGAAGGAGATGGTATGATTATAGGCCATTTTTGTTGTTCTTTCTCTTTTAGATATATTTATACTTTCTTTAATAAGAATGTATCATTATCATAATTGTTTAATTAAATATCTTTAGGTAGCACATGATCTCTGATGTTAGGAATAATTACAGTAAAATCCTGCCCTAAAAAACCACCCTCTTATAAAATTCTGTTCATGCTGCTTTCCCCGCCCCCCTCAAAGGCCTCTCCTTTCTGTCCAGCTTCCTACTCTGCTCCTATGACTTGTGACTGCCACTGGTCTCATTCTCCCCGAGGTCCTTGTCTTGGCTTCTTTTTCCCACTCTGCTTTCTTACCATGACCATATTTTGGCCTTAATATAGCCTGGAATTGTTACTTTTCTGTTTATTGCAAGAATCTTTTATTTCCTAAGATATAATTCAGTGTTTTATGAACCTCAACAAATATGCCAATAGCTTAATTAATTGGAGCTTTAATATACTTCTTTCTAGGAGATCAGCCAAATTGTCTCCATCTCTACTGCATCAAGAGCAAGAAAATTATGCTTAGCATTCACACAAGGAAGGAAATTTAACATTTCTCCCTAAGAAATATTTACTGTCATTAAAAGCTCTTAGACACTGTAGAAAGTGACCAAGTGGCATTTTGTACTTACCACGCTGGAGAGTGTTACCAATGATTTGGCTTGATGGATATAGTCTTTGGTAAAGGCCATGATTACACCAACACTACAGCTGAAGAGTAATTTCATTTCAAGAGTTATTTGATGTTCACTTCCTTTAAACAAACAAAAAGCTTGTTTCCTTCCTCTGCAAAGACATGCCACAGACAATACTTTCTACCCCACAATATTTTCCTAAATTAATGAGTTCTATGTGAAGTAACGGGATCCTCCCAGGAAAGACAATTTTGCCTTTTGTAAGGATGTCTGAGAGTCAACAGATTTTCTGAAAACTTATGAACATAAGCCTTTTAAAATGGTATAGCTCTAAGATGTTATTTCCTTTTATTAGTTTCTCTCTTGGAAAACAAAAACAGCTTTTTGGCTACCCCTATATATCAAAAGATGCTTGACAACAGATACTCTGTTTTATCCATCTCAGTGTGCTATACTAGGATGGTGTCTCTTTTTTTTTTTTTAAAGATTTATTTATTGTTTTTGACACAGAGAGAGAGAGAGATACAGAGTCAGAGACAGAGAGAAGGGGGAGGGCCCAGAACAGTCTCCATAGTTGTACATCATTGTTTTTTCCACATAGTTTCATTCCACAGGTGGGCAGGGCTGCACAGGGCAGGAACTGGGCCAGGGTCTCGCCTCGGTGAGAACTGAACTGGGGGCACTCCCCAGTTCAGCATATGGGTCCGCACGGGCCGGGGCTGGGATTCGATCCTCGGTCCCCAGGGCTGCAAAGTGAGCGCCTAACCCACTGAGCCATCCCGGCTTCCCCGGATGGTGTCTCTTACACAGCAAACACTAAATAAATACCCACTGAATATATGAATGAATAAATGTCTGTCTTCTATTGGCCCATGCAGGCAACTCTTAAGCCTCAGAATAAACTAGAAATGCAAAAGAAGCCTTTTTTCTAAGAAGAGAAAATGTTGACAAATTCACACTGTTCCTAGTAAGATCTAACAGGAAATGCCATGTCCCTTCTATGTGACACACCACAGGAACTAAGATATATAAGTTCACATATTTATCAGGCAACTTCATAAACTGACAATTTCATTGAGCTCTACAATTCTCATGACTTAGGGCCAGATCTCCCTTATAGAGAATAAGAGAAGATCGTTTATTTAAAAATTGGCAGAGGAAATTGGCAAGTATAGAAAAGGATTTTTTTTTATTTCAAATTATTTAATTTAAATGTACTAGCAGTTCATGTGTATGGAACACTCAGACTCCTTAAATTGTGGGGCAAAGTACCCACTAAATTAGGTTGAGAAAACTTCTCACAATAGGAGTTAACTTTCTATACTTTGTCACTTCCAGAGAAACAAATTAGCTTGAAAAAGGCTCATATAAACTCCCATTTTGTTCAAAAATGTTTTTCGAACAAAAATGAAAACAACCAATTAATAAGATCAAATTTAGAGAGAGAGAAGATCAGGGTTAGACTGAGGGTGATCTTATCATTTATCATTCAAATTTGGATACTTCTGCTTTGAAAAAATTCTAAGTAGGACTGAATGCTAGTGAAATAGGCATAAAGAGAGACTTTCTTGGGAAAACCCACATCATCATATCAGACAACATGAATGATTCCTGTGTGACTTGAGGCAAATTATTGTCATTCTTTATATTTCATTTCACCAAGGGACATTAATTTATGTCTTCAGTAAATACTTAAATTATCAAAATGAAAATAAAAACATTTTAAGTTCAGTATTCTAATTTCAGAGAGACCACCATCAAGTAATTGATTAGATAAGATCATGTGTTACACAGCAGAACCTTGTCATTTCTAGGTTTAATATTCATATTTCACAAGTTATTATGTGTTCAAAGTTTACAACACAAACTCATTCATAATTTTGCAGATCCATGGATGTGAATTATGATACATAAAGTTGTGGGATCTGTATGGGGAGAAGGGGAGGGCCTAAAGCAGTCTCCATAGTTGTACAGCATTAGTTTTTCGATATCGCTTCATTCCACACGTGGGCTCAGGGCTTCACAGAGCAAGAACTAGGTTGGGGTCCTCCCAAATGGGACGCATGTCCCCACCAGCTGGGAGGTCTCCCACATGGGAAACAAGCCAAGGGCAGGAGCCAAACCGGGGACCTCCCATATGGGAAGAATGCCCGGCAAGAACTCAATGTGGGGCACACCCCAATTCAGCATATGGGTCCACACAGGCTGGGGCCCAAATTCAATTCTTAGACCCCAGGCTGCAAAGCTAGTTCTAAACCCACTGCGCCATCCCAGCATCCCCAAGCTAGATTCTTGAGGCCTCCAGAAGATTCAATTCAATCTCCTTTTTTTTAAAATGTTTTTAGTTATTTTGTTATTTTTTAAAGATTTATTTTATTGAGAAAGAGTGAGAGAGAAAGAGAGAGAGAAGGGGGAACAGCCAAGAGCACCCTCCATAGTTGTACATCATTAGTTGTCACATCGTTTCATTCTATACAGGTGTATATGGAGCCATGTGGGGGCAGGAACTGAACCAGGGGCCTCCCATATGGGAGGCAAGAACCTTAACCACCGAGTGATGGTTACCAGTTGTGCAGCAATTCAGTATATGAGGTTTGCACGGGCTGGAGCTGGAATTCAATTCAATCCCCAGACCTCATGGTTGCAAGGCTAGCCAACCTGCTGAGTTATCCCAGCATCTTCTCAATCTCCTTTTAATAAACCTGGTAGTAGGTTCTAAATCAGTTTTTAATATCTGTTTATTCTGGTTTTCGTTGTTAGTAAACTAAAACCCAGCTGCTAGAGGCTTTTGGTTTCCTTTCATTCCATTCTCACTGGAATCTCAAAATAGTTGCCATGTACCCTTGGACAGCAAATGCCTAGGTCGTACATAATGAGAATCCTGATATTAATGAGATGTTCCTACATGGGAGTTTAGTAGCATGAGAAAGAGAAGTGGTTTTCTCTGTTTCTCCAATCCAGCAAGGCAAGTTCCAAGCTTAATTAGCTCTCTTAGCTGACAGTGGGGCCAGTGGCTCTGCAACCCTCATTAAAACATTACCAGTGACATAGAAGGCTCCACTGTCCCTTTTTAATGAGGCAACTATATACCCTATTTTCCAAACCGTGGGTCAGAAGAAATTTCTCTTCTTCCCCTTAAAACTGTGGATGACACGTAATTAGATTGTTAGTTTATCCCTTGGCTGAGATCTCCTCTGGAGAGCCTACTTTGTTCTTTGAAACACTCATTTTTTCCCAGGGCATCACCTTGGCAAGAGCCTGCCCACCTCTCAGAAATCTCTCGGTATGCTTGCTAACAGGTCTATTGCCTGTTCAGAAGCAGTCAGCTGAACACAAAGACCATCATTTTATAACATATTATGCCCAAACAGCCTCCAGAAGCTTTTACTGTTATTAGAAAGGAGGGGCAGGATGGTGAGTTAAGCACATGGGCTTACAGTCAGACTGATTTCCAATCATACCTCAGCCTCTTCTGCCTGCTTGACCTGGAGAGTTTGCCTAACCTCCCAGTGTCTCAGTCACCCCATTCATAACACAGAGGTAATCAGAGAATGAAAGGAGATGATAACATAGTACTCATTCAGCAAAAGGCCGTTGTCCTCAGTATTGTTATTTAATTGTGTCCTTTCCCCCAAGCTTATAGATATCTTCTGCTCCTTTTTTAAGTACGTGCCTATGTATACAATCTTCCACAAATTCTCCAAATTCTGGTTCTTAAGACTGACTACTCAGTTTGTGATTTAAAATGTATATGCATTGTTCTCTGAGCCTTAGACTTTATATTTTTGGCCATCTTCACAATTTGCAAAAAACTTTCACAAGCATCATCTCATTTGCTCTTAGAACTATGCAATTACACAAGCAAGGCAGGTGTTATAACAGGATGACTCCATAGTGTAAAGAGAATTTGAGCCAGAATCTCTCAAGTCCTGTTGATACATGTTTAGGTACTCTTCCCCATACCTCATGGACCATCACATTGTCACACTTGTCTCATATTTTTTCATAAACTTTTATCTTTTTCTTTATTGGTTAAATGAGGGGGCTTAACTAAAAACATCACTCACTTTCTATGCCATCTGTAAACCACCTGTAAACTCACAGAACAGGTTCAAGTGAGCCAAAGCCACATAAGAAAGTAGACAAGAAGCAAAGAAAGTCATCTTGAATCCAGACCAGGTGAAAGAAAAGTCAGAAGCAGATGTAGCTAACTAGCAAAGCCTTCAAGGATGCTTTGTCATGCTGCTGGCATGACTCTCTGGCCCAACCGTTTTAGATTGAGAGACACCACATGACTCTGTCTCCAATCTTGTTCAGCTCAGAGTCACTAAACTTTCCAGCATCACTGCCTCATCTCTTACCTGACTTGTCAGTACTTCATGTCCAATTCTAGCCATCTGGGCGTAAATCTGTATTGCCTCCTATGTGGGGTAGTTTGTTTCTGGTTGTCTTAACCCTGGACTGGTTCCCAATCATCAGTTGGTCGCTACCTCTCAACTCCCAGAAACAGAGCAACCCTAAAACCTATCTACTAACTTCTGGAAACTATAAAAGTTGGTCTCTCTGTCATTTTAGTCTGGAAACTCAGTTAATGGGACTCTTACTCTAAAAAAATTTTTTTTAATTCATAGGTTTTCCTGGTGTGGATTCTCCTGTGTAACCCCAGAATCTTTGTGTAGAAACATCCAAAGCAATCATGCTTGGACTGGACAATAGCTATTTCCATGCTTAAACAGTTATAGAGATATAAACATCCCACTGAGGAAAATAGAGTGCTTCCCTTTATTGAATATTTAAGGCTTATCGCATGCTTAGAGTGTCTAAGGTGGAAGAAAATACCTTTACTGGAGTAGCTGAGAAGCCCCATCTACAAACTACGAAAACAGTAAACAAAAGGATGACTACTATACTTTTAGGAGGAGCCCAGAGTTGTAGGCCAGAGAATGCAACTGCAAGAATTTTGTAAAATTTCTAAAACTTTTGTAAGTTTCCTGGTAATGCTATTTCTGCTATTACCATCTGTTTCCCTATAGTGATTAGCACTAAACTTCTTAAAATAAAAAGGGTCTGTGTGCTTATCTTCAGGACATTAAGAAAGAGGAAAGTAGAAATCTAGCTTTTCACTCTGCAGGCAGCCTTGCCCAGAGGAAAAAACCTAAGAAGTAGAGGGGGATTGGCCATTTTCAAAAGAGAGAAAAATGGGTTGAGTTCTTGAAGTCTATAGAGAAGGGTAGAAATTGTATAATCAATTAGGGCCTAACGAAGGGAATTGGGGCTAGATAAAACAAAATCCTTTGTAAAAATTCTCCCAAAATTTGCCTCAGGAATGTATCTTAAGGTGGGCAATTGACTTGCAGAAATATTCCTGAAGGTGAGAGTTAAAGGCTGTCCCTTCTGAGACCTCTTTGTACAAGAGCAGAATATGTGCCTTTTCATTGAGAACAGGGGGAGTGAAAATCTTATTCCAGAGAGGTAGGGATATTTTGTGGGAAATATACTAGACCTGTTATAATCAATATATCTTTGAAAAAAAATAAAAATAAAGGTTTATCTTATACTACCTGACTCTAAGACTTATTATAAAGCTATGATAATCAAGAGAGGGAGGTAATGGTGTCAAGACAGACAAATGGATTAATGAAACTGAATAGAGCTGGCAAATACATACATACACATATATTTAATTGATTTTTTTATTGTTTTTGACAGAAAGAAAGAGACAGAGAGAAGGGGGAGGGCCCAGAACAGTTTCCATAGTTGCACATCATTGGGTCAATTGATTTTTGCCAACTGAGTTCAATAAAGTCTTTACAAAAAAACTGCAGTTAAAACAATTTGATCTTCATATACAAAAAAAACAACAACTCTGAGTCATACTTTTCACTATATATATATATAAATAAGTTAAATTGGATAATAGTCCTTGATATAAAAAAAAATCTTATGAACTTGGATTAGATACAAAATTATTATACATAATACCAAAGCATGATCAATAAAACAAGTCTGTAAGTTTTCCTTCAATATTAAGACATTATTAAGAGAAACAAAAAGACAAACCACAAACAGAAAGAAAACATTTACAAACAATGTAGCTGATAAAAGATTTTTATACAGGATATATAAGAAAAAATTCTCAAATCTCAATAACAAAAAATTTCAGCTAACACTTGACCAAAGAAAGATACACAGATGATAAATAAGCACACAAAAAAGTATTCAGTGTTCTAAGTCATTAAGGAAAGGAAACATTAAAACCTTAATGAACCACTAGTATACACCTATGTCCAAAATTAAGACTAACTATACCAAATGTTGATAAGAGTGTGGAGAAACTAGAATGCTCATAAACTATTGAGAGAAATATAAAATGATATGACCACTCTGGAAAACAATTTGGCAGTTTCTTACAAAGTTAAATGTGTATCTACCCTATGATCCATAGTTTCTTCTCCCAGGAGTTTATCTAAGTAAAATAAAATCACATTCATAAAAACACTTATATGCAAATTTTTGCAGCAGTTTTATTTGTAATAGTTGGAAACCAACTATACATCAACAGGTAAATGGATAAACAAATGCGGTAAAGCCATACAATGTGTGCTGATGAGGATATTCTGCCCCACACTGATTCTTAGGAGAAAATGGTGGATTTATTTTCTAAAAAGTAATGAAACAAGAAAAACACAGAAAGCAAATATAGTAGGCATAAAATGGACAAGGATGAGCAGTTGGATTGAAACAAGGGCTGAAGTGAAAGCTTCCCACCAAGTAACAACTGTGTAGATCCTTCTCTCGCTGCCCCAGGATATTTATCAAGGACACCAAGCTTGCACAACCTAAGTAAGAGAGAATTGAACCTTCTCTCAAGAAGGTGAACCACTCAAATGATAAACATTTTTGTACATATCTAATGATAAGCCAGTGGCTGTTAAACTTTCTTACCAGCGACATCTATCAAAGTCAAAACTACCATTCACACAAAGCATCCAAATCATCCTTTGGTGCCCCTACCTTAAATAGGAATGGAAAGACAAATATCACCAGATGTTTGAGGAAGGCCTTCATTGTGAAGGAAAGACCAAAGAGAACAGATGAAAGGAAATAGAGATGATGCAAGAAACAGAAGCGAGCTCAAAAAATATCATATTCATATAATAAGAACAGGATACTATAAACAAAAATAAATGAAAGGATAACAAGAGCTCCTTGTATTTAAAATTATGATTGCTGTCTTAGATCAGGTACTTTGGAAGCAGGGACCAAGCTGGTGATTCTTGTTCAAGGAATAGATTGAGGGGAAGTTTTCAAGAGAGAGGAGGGCAGCTGGATAGGGCAGGGCAAGAAGCCTACATGAGAATCTGGTTTAAGTTGGAGATCCTTCAGTCTGGTCCCATAGAAGAAAACCTAGAAGACACATTGGACCACTGAATCAATACCACTTTGAAGCAAGAGTCCAGCCTTTTCCCTCCCAGGTCAGTCATTTATTATTTGAGTTCTGAGCCCTAAGAGGAAGGTACATAAGCCACTCATAAGAGGCAGCTCCTGGTTGACTAGGACAATTCTTTAGAAAAGGGGACACTATAAGCCAACACCCTCAACAACTAGGGAATGGCATCACTGGCTGCTAATGGGCAACCTTCTCAATCATTTTCTCCATACAGATAGTCTAACTTCATCCTGTCCTAGTACCTTTGAGTAAACTAACTTTCTTCTTGTTCAAACACACTATGCAAATAGTGAGCTTTTTGAAATGATGTAAGTTATTTTGGCTATTTTGACTTTTAACTTTAGAAAAACTTAAATAACAGCAAGATTTACTTGCAATAAACCTCCAACAAATATATGCCAACTCTTAGGCTAACACCTGGCACAGTCTCCCTCCACTTCTATTTTTATAATGGAGATTACATAACTGAGGAAGGTTCATTTAAATCTTCTTTCACTTTCTCTGTATTAATAAAAGTTATAGAACAAAAATAATGAGAATTATCAAAAAAAATTATACAAGAAAATTTTCCAAATGTGAAAATCATATAACTAACTCTAACTTAAAAGTATCCACTGAATGTCCAATGAAATGAACCAAAAAGGAACCCACAAAAAGGCACATCATGAAATCTTACAACACCAGAGATAATGAGGAGGTTCTAAAGGGTTTGAGACAGAAATCCAGTACTATTTTTGATGCTATTTGACTCTGTTAAATTATAAGTCATAACAGCTATAACACAGTATACACATTTTCAAGAAACCTTACATTCCCCAAAATTGATCACTAAAAATAATAGGGCTTATGGAGAAAAATGTGATTGAGGAAGACTACTCAAAACTTAGGCAAATTTGTTAATCAAAGCACAAAATACTCCAATAAAAATCCACATATGTTTTCAAAACTAGTGAGGGGGAATTAGGAGAGCTGGGCATAATTTTAGCAAAATGCCCAACTAAAAGGCAGATCCAATCTGTTCAAGAAGTAGCCAGCCAGACCAAGCCTTGGCAGATATGACATGCAGCAACGTATTTACATTTTTTCATTATGTCACATATAGGGTCATAAAATTTCAGGGAAAAGAGACTTTTATAGATCTAGTTCAATTCCCCAATTTGGAGAGTACTTGGTATTGTAAAAATATAGTAGCAGGCCCACTGAGTGACACCATATGACACCACACACAACCCCTTAGACTGAGTGATTCTAATCCACGTCCTCTTCATATATCTAGAGCAGATGTATCCAACTTTTCAGCTTCCCTGGCCCACATTGGAAGTAGAAGAATTGTCTTGGGCCACACATAAAATACACTAACACTAACGATAGCTAATAAGAGGAAAAAAATCATGAAAAATCTCATAATGTTTTAAGAGAGTTTACAAATTTGTATTAGATCACATTCAAAGCTATCCTGGCCCATATGTGGTCCACAGGCTGTGTGTTGGGCAAGCTTGATTTAAAGTCATGTCTTACAAATGAGAGTCTATGTTAAGTTAGTACAGAAATAAAGAATAGAAGCCAGGGTTTGATCCAACTATGTGCTCATTTTGTTCATATTGGTCTTCAATCAGGGTCAATCCACCTTGAAAGGGACTTTCTTACGGTCACAGCTGGTGAGGGACACGAGCACAGGGTGGGGGATGGAGAGGTAATAGAGGCATCTACTGGGAGAAGGCCAGGGAGTCTATAGCACAAAGGACAGCTCTACACAACACAGATTTATCCCAACTACATTGTCAGCACTGCGGAGGTTGAGAAACCCTGCTCATGGAGAACAAAAATCTGGCCTTATTTCCATAACTGAACCCCTAGTTGAAGATAATAGCTAGAAATTGCTATTTTCTTCCTGAAAATTGATGTCTCCCATAAATGGGATGTGATATTCGCTAAAAAGCAAGCCCTTTTTCCCTGGAAATTTTCAAACAAGCTGAACGATGACATTGTAGGGCTTTTTGGAGAAATCTCCACCTTGGCAGAAATCTAAGGTGAATTACTTAGGGTTCTTTATAACATGGAACTCTTATGAAAGAGAGAAGAGGCAGGGAGCTTTAAAAGGTGAATTGAATCGAGTAACATGCAATAAGGTTCTGATGCAACTCACAGATCCATTGGCAGATAAATGTTAGAAAACATTGTGGGGTAAAACTATAGATATCTACAGAAATTTAGGTACTTTTGATTTTTTGAAGGAACAGCATGATTTCTACTCTATCTTATATCAAATGTACATAGTCATCACTCTCCAATACAAGATATTTTTTCTCTCAAGTTTTTAATCAAAGAAGTATAGAAACTGGGGAATCCAGGATGGCTCAGCAGGTTAACTGCTCACTTTGCAGCCCTGGGGAACCAAGGATCAAATCCCAGCCCCAACCCATGTAGACCTATATGCTAAACTGGGGTGTGCCTTCCGCAAGGCCCCCAGTTTGTTTCTCACCCACTGGTTCACTCCCTGGCTTGAGAGGTGTGCCTCCCATGCAGGAAGCCCCCACCCCAGTTCCCACCCTGCATGGTCCCGTCCACCTGTGTGGAATGAAATCATGTCAAAAACTGATGATGTACAACTATGGAGACTGTTCTGGGCCCTCCCCCTTCTCTCTGTCTCTTTCTGTCTCTCTCTGTCTCTGTCAAAGACAATAGAATAAATCTTTTTTTAAAAGTATAGATTGGGGAAGCCTGGATGGCTCAGTGGGTTAAGCGCTCACTTTGAAGCCCCAGGGACCCAGGATCGAATCCCGGCCCCGGCCCGTGTGGACCCATATGCTGAACTGGGAAGTTCTCCCAGTTCAGTTCTCTTTCTGTCTCTGTATCTGTCTCTCTCTCTCTCTCTCTCTCTGTCAAAAACAACAAATAAATAAATAAATAAATATCTTTAAAAAAAAAGTATAGATTGTTTGTTTTTGTTGTTGAGCTGTATGAGTTCTTTATATATTAGATATTAGCCCCTTATCAGAGGCATTGTTTGCAAATGTTTTCTCCCATTTGGTTGGTTTCCTTTTTACTTTGTTGACAGTGTCCTTTTCTGTGTAGTGGACTATAAACCTAAAAGGAACAAAGAAACAAAGACTCATGGACACAGTCAATAGTTTAATAGTTACCTGAGGGTAAGTGGGGAGGTGTGTGGAAGAGATGGGTGGTGGGGAGTAGGGAGGGGGAATCAAACATACGGTGACAGAAAGAGAGCTGATTCTGGGTGGTGAGCACATAATGCGATGTATAGACAATGTCATGTAGAATTGTACACCTGGAAACAATGTAATTAATATTGATTAATGTCACCCCAATAAATTTAACAACAACAAAAAGTATAGAAAATATTAAAATTGGAGAAAAGGAACAAAACAAAAAGGAGTGGAAATTTTAATTTTTAAAATTCCTTTGATTAACACTATAAATGGTAACTACAGCCCTCTCCTGTGATATACTGAAACAGAAAGGGACAGAGATAACTTATAAAAGTTCAAACCAAACTTTCAATCATAACAACAGCTTTGATTTTTTTAAAATTTTTCTTAGCTGTGAAGGACCAACCTCCTAGGAAAGGAAAAAGACTGAGAATGGGGAGGAGGTACTATTCAGCAGTATTTGAAATTTTAAGAGGAGTAATCCTGTACTTTAGGGGCATATTAAACTTTTTTAAAGAGTGCCAATTCAACTGTCTTTTGAGTGTTAACTCATGTATATTTTATTATGTTCTTTTTATATTTTGATAATTTCTACTGTTCTGGCTTGGATATATGCTTAAGTTTTAATATAGAATATTGCAGTGTGTGTGTGATTGTGTATGTGTATCTTGACAGGTGGTTATCAGAAATGATTCCATTGAAGCTACTTCCCTAAGTGAACTTAGATTTGCTAACAGATACCACCTGCTAGGTTCAGTGGCAGATTTTCCTTAGGCTTAGTGACAATTTCTTTAATTTAACATTTTTAATGAAAAATAATGTAGGAGTTAAAATTGGGATAAGAGTACATTGGTAGCATAATTGGCTTCAAACCTACCAATTAAACATTATAGGAATTAAAATTTCATATTTTTTTAATTATACCTTCAATAAGTAAAGAGTACAGCTTGTCTGTTAACTGTACAATAAATTATTTAACTATTGGATTTAGTTCTGAATTTTGTAGATTTTTAATTACCTGGAGAAAAAAGCAGAAAAATGACAAAGGAGGAGCGTGGAGAAGGTATGATCAAGAACAGTGTCTCCTCAGTCTAAGAAAACATCTAGCCACATGATGGTACTTGTGTAATTAGGAAGTAATTAAAGTTATGATTAGTACTGATCACAGCATAGACATTAAACAAGCATTACTAAAAAATAGCTCCAGATTCCAGTTTACAGGCTATAGGCTGGTGCGCAGAAATAGTTGTCTACCAATTCAAAATATTTCTTTAGCAATGGTTCAAATTTGACTGAAAACAAGAAAGTAGGTTGCCTAGTTTTCATATTGCTAAATAAAAATCTGTCTCTGGAATGCATCCCAATCCTAATGGTAATTTGCAAAGTAAAAATGAAATAACAAGAGGATATTAACCATCTCCCTCCCAAAACCTGAGAAGCACAGGGAGATTTGGAACTATTCGTCTGTCCAACCTGCCTCCCACTCAGCAAGCATCACTTACATTGAGACACTGAGCCAGGTACTGGCTGCACATGGATGTGAATAGGATGTCAGCTGGTCTTGTTGAAGGTGGAGGCCACAGGTACAACTGTTTCTACCCTGAGCACATCCTTACCTTATATTCTCCTTCATGCAAAGGGCATCTTCTTAGGGCTCCAGGAATCACTCTGGAAGCAAAACAAAAAGAGAATTTCATTCTTCTAAATTGCATCCAAGCATTCTTTAGTTTTAAATCATAAGTGTTACTTTCGGTGTGATATTCATTCCATTGTGCTTGGGAAAGAGGCCTTGTAATTCTTCAGACAAGCCTGGCAGCTGCAGCTTTATTATAAAACCACAGTGAATCCCATATCTACTGTCATTAAAGCATACCGTGAAATGATTCCTTAGCAGGTCTTGAAAAAGAAGAGGAAAACATTGGCAGAAACGGAGTGATCATATGTGATTTGGTGATCCCCAAATTGCTAAACTAGATACTAAGACGACTACAATCCTCTTGATAAACTCAATTCTCTGAGTCTCCTGCTGGCTGCATTCATTTTAACAGCTGGGAGCATTGCCTTAATGACATCTGCAAGGCTTAGTACTCTGTAGACACCACACTGTGCCTACAGGATCATCCATACCTCACTGGACTAGACAGAGCTCTCAGAATAAGGAGAGATGCCAACGGGGCCGGTGCTGAGGAGGGACACAGAAACACAAATAGAGGCCCATATCCCCTCAGCATTTCTCCTTTTCTCATGTGCCACTAAGGCTTAGAATAACTGATTAGAGGTAGAGTAAGAAATTTAGAGAAGCTGCTGAAAGAAAACTCAGGCCTTGCTTAATGAGGCTGATGGACTCCTGGTTCAGAGAAGTAGGCACAGAAGAATTAACAGCCCAAGTCCCCTTTACTAGGCCTTTTATTGCAATGCTTTTGTATCATCACCTATTGTTATACCACCAGCTCCTTTCCACCCTGATGTGTGATATTTCTCTGAATGACCCGACCTCCATCCTGCTTTTCTTTTTCCATTTAGCCTCCTCAAGCTTGGTCTCTTGTTTCATTTGGATTTTATTTTTCCCATACAGTACCACACATTTCTTTCTGCATTAAAGATTTTGCCAATCCATCATTCCCCTGCCACACTGTTTCCTTCCTTCCTTTTACTTCCATAGTCTTTCAACTCAATAAAACATATTAATTATTTTGAGGGTATCCAGTATTGTGCTTGGCACTCTTTAGGGTCATTCTATGAATGTTTCTTACTTCCTCTCTTACCCCAGCCTAAATTACTATGTCTTTTCTCTCCATACCAGGAATCAACAAACAATGGCCTGTGGGCCAAACCTGGCTCAACCACCTCTTTTTATAGTTTTATTGGAACACAACCATGCTCATTTGATTATGATTTGTCAATGGCTGCTTTCCTGCAACCCCTGTGTTGAGCACTTTCACAGAGATTGTTTGGCTCTTATAAAAAACTTCTAGACCTCTTCTCTAGAAAAAAGTCTTTTTTTTTTTTTTTTGCTGGGGTGGGGTGGGGGGCGCTTCTGTCCTGTTTTGTCCGCTCTTTTTAGTTAGGCAAAGATCATAAGGTTAGAAAACTCAATAGCAAACTAGAGACACCAATTGGTTTCATTTAACATTACAGAAGAATGTCCTCTACTCTCACTCAGATAATTAAGAATCCTTACTATTTCCCAAATGTAACAACATGAGTATTGTTTATACCTTTACTAGATCCTAAAGTTAAAAGTTGCTTTTCTATTCATTTATTAACTCCAGCTTAAGTATGCCCACTGCCATGCAGCCTTTCCGATTGCTTCTAATTGCTTAGACCACTTCGCCCACCTCACTGGGTTCCTGTATCCGCTTCCCATCCCCTGCTTTCTCTTCCCCCAGCCTTCCTTCCTCTTGTGATTTATGGTTTAGCAATACTTCTTTTTATTGCTTAAGAATGCCTTTGCAGGTTTCTTTTCACTTGACATAGCATTTTTTCCCAATGGAACACTCATAGTGCTTCACCTAAGATAGACTCTGGAAAATAAATATGTCTCCATCTCCTTCCATGAATAAATACTCTACTATTGTCTCTTCTACTCTACATGAGGAGTTGTATATTGACCATTTGGCTCTGAAATAGCATCTTTAACAAATGCAAGATACAATCTTGAAGAGGTAATATAGATTAGGGAACTACACAGTATTTTATTTGAAAGAGTTCACAAAATTTAAAAATTCAATTTAAAATCATTCAATTAAAATCTGTATTCCTGTCTTCTCTTGAAAAATCAGAAAACCTAGTACCACCAAGATTTCCACGTGGCCTCCATCAGTTACAGCCTGAAGCACTGCCTCCTTTAGAAGAGTCGTGTGCTTTCAGATTTCCAGCTCACCAGATTTCCAGAGACTCCTATTAGCCTGTGTGGGGCCAGCGTCATCTTTTGTGCCACCTACTCAGTCCCCATAGGCATTTAGAGTAGCCACACCCCACCTTATCCACAGTTTTGCTTCTCACCATTTCAGTTACTGCAGCCCAAAGTATTAAATAAAAAAATCCAGAAATAAATAATTAAATTTTAAATTATGTGCCATTCTGAGGAGCATGATGAAGTCTCTCGCCATCCCATTCTCCTGTTCAGGATGTGACTTGTCCCTTTGTCCAGCACAGCCATACTATATAAGCTACCCACCCATTAGTCATTTAGTAGCTGTCTCAGTTGTCAGATCACCTGTTGTGGTGCTGCAGTGTTTTTGTTCAAATAATCCTTATTTTGCTCAATAATGATCCCAAAGAGAAAGACTAGTGATGCTGGCAATTTGGATATGCCAAAGCGAAGCTGTAAAATATATGCATGTGTAGAAAAAAACATAATATATATACTTATATATAGGGTTTTTCAGTATTCAAAGTCTCAGGCATCCACTGGGGGTCTTGGACTATTTCCCCTGCATATAAGGGAGGATTACTGTAATTTGTGATTCCTGATCTAAATCAAATATCAAAGGGACACGAACATTTGAATGAAAATGTTCAGAGGTGGTTATATTAGCTTGATATAACTGGAAGTGAAGGTAGCACAGTGGGAGGAAATGGCAAATGCATGGAATAATATTCAAGATATTCTAGAGCCAGTACTGGTAAATACTGAAAGAGAAAATAAACAAACAAAAACACATTAACCTTAGAGCTTTGACAGTCTGTGTAGGTAACCAAGACCACACTAAGCCCTAGATTTCGTAATAGCTCTTTGGAATATATGGTAAAGTGGGTGTTAGGGGCTGAATTGTGTTTCCCCAAAGTTCATATGCTGACGCACTAACCCCCAGTGCCTCAGAATGTGACTGCATTCAAATACAGGGCCTCAAAAGGAGTGATTACAAGGAAAGAGCATTAAATTTGTGGAAGGGAGGTTGGGGGTTATCAGAAAGAGGGGTTTACCAGCGCACACAGTTTCATTGTGTGACTTATTAGTATGTGTACCAAACTTTAGCCTATTAGCAACTGTGTTCTTTCAGATATCACCAAAGAAACACATCAAACATGAAGAAAACCCCAAGAATGAATACAAGTGAATTTTGTGCCATCATTAAGATCCTCATAAAACAAAGGAAAACACCTCATACCATTTTGGAAGAGATGTCAGCAGTTTATAGGGACTGATGCTCTGGGAAATCCATGATTTACAAGTGGCACAGCCTTTTCAAGCAAGGCAGAGCATTGATTAAACACGACTTCTATCTGGGACACCTTGTTGAGGCCACTACCTTGGATATTGTTAAAAAATTGAAAAACCTGCAGTGGAAAATTTCAGATCGAATAAAAAGCAGCTTGCAGAAATAGTTGGAGTATCACATAAAACCCTTCTGGATATTCTCCATTAGCATCTAAGGATGTCAAAAGTCAGTTCAAAATGCGTACCAAGAATGCTCATGTCACTTCAAAAACAATAGCACATTGAGTGTTCATGACAGTTTTTGGATCTCTGCAGAGACAACAAAGATGAAGTTTTAAACTGGATTGTCACTGAAGATAAAACTTGGCTTCATCATGATGAGCCTGAGTCAAAGCAGGAGACCATGCAGGGGCATGAAAAAGGCACGACACCCTCTAAGAAGGTCAAGGTGTCGCAACCGGCTGGAAAAATCATGGCCACTGTTTTTTTGGGATACGGAGGGTACACTGCTGACTGATTATAAGGATAAGGGTTTCAAAATAACCAGAGGGTACTATTTCAGTCTGCTGAAACACTTAAAAGAATCCATGAAGGAGAGAAGAAGAGGAAAATGGACCATAGAGGTGTTGATTTTGCATGACAACACATCTGTGCACAAAAGCCATATCGTGTTGGCTAATCTTCATGACCATGGCTTCCAAATGTTAAATCACCCTCCCTAAAGTCAAGACCTAGTCCCATTGATTATTATTTGTTACCAAATAAAAAATACCTGCTTCAAGGGAAGAAATTTACAGATGACAAAGGGGTTAAAGCTGCAATTTGAGGACAAAAACAAAACATTTTTTCCCCAAGAGTATATATAAATAAACATATTGAAAGATCTGAAAAGTGTATTAGGGTTAAAGATGACTATATTGAAAAGGAAAAACATCTCTTATAAGTTACAGTGAGGTTGTTAGAACAGGCCCTGATGTCTTATAAGAAGAGGAAATTTGGACACACACAGAAACACCAGAAACATGCCCACACAAAGGGATGACCATGTGAAAAGAGAGCAAGGGGCAATCTGCAAGCCAATGAGAGAGGCCTCAGAAGAAGCAGCACACGCTGACATCTTGATCTTGAACTTCTATCATCCAGAATTGCGAGAAAATTAATTTCTGTTGTTTAAGATACCTGTACTGTAGCCTTTTGTTAGGGCATCTATAGCAAGTTAATATAGTGGAGCCCCGACAATAATCTCCTCCTTGGCCATGTTACAAGGTTTTTCTCTCACTATCCTACAACTCTGAAAAGTACTAGGTTCACTTGTCACTTCCCTCCCTCACACAAGCCATTCTCACAGCCTGTGATACATCCCTCTTGTTGCTCTTCACCAAACCACCTTTTTGCATCTTTTTGCAAGATGATGGTTGCCAAGATGCCACGGCTTACCTAATCTATCCCTGGGAGACAACAAATGGGCACTGAAGAAATATAACAAGCATATTTATTCTTGTTAGATACATTTTTCCTCATTCAACCTAGAAACAACCAGCAAAACAGGATGCATCAATTATTTCATTACTACGTCTTAGTTACATTTTCTGTTGTTGCTCCTAAAATATCACATATCCCTACCATTGTAATACTCCGTTGTTCAGCAAACCTCAATTTCAGATTTTCAGATGATATCTTTCTTGGCTATCATATATGTCCCTTTTTACTTATTCCTGCTCAAAAAAAAAAAAAGGCCTAAAACTCTCCTCTCCAGATTCACTCTCACTTCTGCCAACACGCAAAGGTACCTATAGCTTATTGAAAAGGGTCCCTTAGCAGGCAAAAGGGGTTTTGCTGGATGAGTTTTCATGGTATGAACCATGGTATGAACACTGTACAGTAGGAACAAATAATCAACTTGGCCTTTCAGCTTATTGAAGTCGGAACACTATCTTCACAACTGTGTATGTTTTTGCACTGTTGCAAAAATATCACATACTTCTCTATACTATTGGGAGGTAACCCAAACAGAGTGCAAGCTCCTTGGAAACAATGATTATTTTCTTCCTTTCTTTGTATCACTGACTGTTGCTGCAATTTGACATTCCATTAGATCATCATTTGTATTGGCCATGGCTTGCCCTAGTTAAAAGGAAATTCCTCTTGGAATACCGCATATAACCTTTGCACAGATTAACATTAACCAACATGATAGTAAACAAAAGACCGTTCCTCAAAAGAGGATTTCTAATAGGGTTTGGAATTTATAGAGAGAAGTTCCTTTTAAAAGAGGATACAACCGGATACTCAGTGGGAGGGATCGGATTGGCTATCCAGGGGATAGCAGAAGGAAGGGCATCAGAATCAAGCTGGAGCTTGGCAGTAATAAGAAAAATAGGTGGAAAATCAAAAATATTATCATCCTGCTGAGAGAGGGTTCTGTGTGAAAAAAATCTAACTGAATGTCTAACATAGGTAGAGATAGATACTTGTCCTTAGGTCTAAATGCTCTTGCTTGACCAGAGCCAGTACTATCGTTTACACTTTTCTTGTGTAAAATAAATATAATCTATAAACAACTAAGCTTGCATAAAAGTTACAAAAAGGTACGTTATTCAGTCTTTCAAATAAACATTTTGGAGGGATTTACAATAGGTGTCCTTTAAAAAATATATATTCATCTACTGAAATTTCAGATGTGTTTCTAGGTGATTATAAGTTTTTCCAAAATCACAAATACGACTTTAAACAAACCCTAAGTGCAAATATGATGACACTTGGAGGTATATGTATGTTTTAAATACGTTAAAATACATGCCCATGCACAAACTCCAAACAACATATAAGTGTTCACATTCATACATATATTTCTATACTTATACATGTGCGCAGATTTCATGCCAACCACTTACCTTTAGGTTTTCAAGTGCCGATTACAAAGACTGGTGGTTCTGAGAACAGGCACTGAAACAGGAAAATAAAGGGTCCAGTGGCATTTTGAAGGCTGACAGTGTGACAGGGATACATTGCCCAAGTTTTACTAGAAATAATACCTTCATGCTAATTTTCACCTAAAACTCCATTTCTTTACTTGCTCCCAAATAATCTCTGAGAGGAATGCAGAGATCAGATGCAAGGAATAGAGACTAATCTTCTTCAAAGTCTTCCCTGAAATCCTATATAGAGCAGTAAGCACCAAAAAGCCATGCATCACAATACTAAATATTTAATGAGCTAGCTCAAGTCTTAGTTTTCCCTTCCAGACCTTGTTGTCCTTACTGTGCGCATCCAAGCCAAGGAAGTGTGTCATACCCATGACAAAGAGTATGCATCCTTTGAGAGCTCATTTTATTTTTAGATTTAAATTCTCCTTCTGCTGCTAGTATAGTGACTCAGATCTGCTATTGCTACTGGACAGGACCTTCCCTCTTTGATCCTCTCTATGAAGGAAGATTCACCCTCTGATAAAACCAGCCACAATCTGGAAACCGTAGTTTCCTAAACAAAGCCTTCAGCTATACTGAAGTCATCAGAGTGAAAGAAAGTTAAATGATTTGGAGCATATTTTTTTTTAGATTACAACCCATTAAATGTATAACACAAACTAAGGACATTTATTTGGATGAAATGAGAAATAGCCTTGAACTCTATTTTCACTTGCACCAAACCCCAAAGAAAATTGCCAAGTATATAAATGTTTATCCATTCTTTTCCTCAAAATTTCACTCACTTAATAAATGTACCTATCTCTACTGTCTTGTTTGTGATGAAGCAAATATATCAAAAGTTAAAAAAAAAAAGATTCAAGTTTTTTCTTGTCATTTTGCTGATTAGGAAGCACAAACTGTACACATGAATTTCAGATAAGTACCCAAACTTTTTTGGCACCAACTATCAATATCAAATTTTAACCCACATTAATCATAATGAATCACACATTTTATACATTCAGTGTCATGCAACATGATGGTGTGCATATTTATTAAATAGAAACATCCTCAATCACTTTCCCTATATGTATATATCCTAGTGTTGTTCTTTCTTAGCAACTATTAACAGTTAAGTCTGCTTACAAATAATAAGATTTTGAAATCTTCTAAGACAAGTAGACTTTTCTGCCCTTTACCATTAAACAAATAATAGCTAAGCTTGTTCTCAATAAACAACACTCCTAGTTTTCCAATGAATATATGCCAACCCTAAGCAAACATCTGGCATCAGCCTCCTATCATTTCTATTTTTATATTTATGAGTTAGATAACAGAGGAATTGTTATGCAAATGCTCTTAAACTCAGTGGAAATGAGAGGTGTGCTGAACTGTTCCTTTAATACTTCCAAATAGGATTTACTTTCATCAAATGTGATGTGTTTTATCAGTGTCACCATTATTTAATGGTATAAATGATTCAAGGTGCCCTGAATTGTATCCAGATCTAAAGATGAACAAATAAGTCATGTTATAATTATTATGTTGGCTATCTTAATATAGTCTTGCGGCTCCTCTTAAACTCTTTTAGATTAAATTAGCATGAAAACAATACTGAGAGATAATGGATATTAACAGTATCACACAAAGTATTATGATTGCCAAGGCATAAATATATTTCAATTAATATGTATGAACAAAGAACACAGGATGATAGGAAATCAAGCTGTGCTTGATGCCACAAATGGGCATATAGAAAAATATGAACCTGATCTTTGATTCAAAGCCTACTTGTTCCTGAGATTTTCCCAGCACTGGTTAATATTCCCAAGATTCCTGCTGTGTAGTTCCTCTTTTCTGCTTTATAAGTGTCACAATGACATGCCAAAATGTCAGATAAAATGCCAACTCATGATTGGGAAATATATCCCTAATACATGTGAACTTGATATGAAGAACTGCTCATGAAGTCACATCGATTCGCTTTAATGTGACATTGTTTGTGCTGTTCAACACGTGATAATGCTTCCAGCTGGCTTCCAGCTCTTCTGTGTAAAGGATGATACCGTGTTCATTCAGGTTATCTATCCCTAAGACACTCATGGGATCAAGTCAGACGTGTACAATGTGCAATAACTCTTCCGTTTAGTTCATTGGGTCATTTTGCTACAAAGTCATTTGGAGCCATAAAAGAAGTAAGGCAGTGTTAAAAAGAGTCCTCCTTGACAGAACTGCATCTGTGGAAATTGTGAGAAGAGCTTTCATTCTCCCTTACTTTTCTCCTACTGTCCTAATACCAAATAATCATCTGGCATTGAACAGGTTTCCAAGTACTTCTTCACAGGGGATTAACTTGAGGCAATAGTTTCCAGAATCACCTAGGAAGCTTTAAAAAAAATTGTAGATTCCCAACTTCAGAGATTCTAATTTAGTAGGACTCAAGTTTGAGAAGTTTTTATTTCTTCCTTTTTATTATGAGACCATGATAACCTGACATTTTTTTCAAGATTCAAAGAAATAAATCTTTTCTTTTAAAATTTATTTTTATTGTTTTTGACAGAGAGAGAGAGAGATACAGAGAGACAGAGAGACAGAGAGAGAGAGACAGAGAGAAGAGGGAGGGCCCAAAACAGTCTCCATAGTTGTACATCATTGGTTTTTCCACATAGTTTCATTCCACAGGTGGGCGTGAGGCTGCACGGGGCAGGAACTGGGCCAGGGTCTCACCCTGGTGAGAACCAAACTGGGGGCACTCCCCAGTTCAGCACATGGGTCTGCACGGGCCAGGGCCGGGATTCAATCCTTGGTCACCGGGGCTGCAAAGTGAGCACTTAACTCACTGAGCCATTCCGGCTTCCCCAAAGAAATAAATCTTTGTAGAGATTTAGTCTTTGACAGTCATGTGGTGAAAATGTGGTTGCACCATTTATCACCCTATATTCAATCTCACACCTCATCTATGGCCTGGCTTAAGATATCTGGGTATTCAGAATATTTCTGGACCCCTTTTCTGTCTTTTCTTTTTGTGAATCTTTTTGGTTTTTTATTTAAGTATAGTTGGCATACAATATTATATTAGTTTCAGGTATTCAAGATAGTGATTCAATATTCATACGCATTTGAGCTTGTTATAGAAGGAAGGACCATATCCATAGATGTTAAAATCACTGGTTCTCATTTATGACATTCTGTGTTCAAGTACTGACTTTGCCACTTTCTGGCTCTTTAAGCCCCGGGTAAAATGAATAATAGCAGTAGCTAATCCCAAAGAAGGTAATTCATTGACATAACGGGTGTGCCACAATATCTGAAACATAGGAAGTACTCCATAAATGTAGATTATTGTGACTATTGTATTTTAATGATTTATTGGAATCCTAACCTTGTGACTTTCTTTTTTAGAAATCTCCATTGTCTATGATAACTGAAGTGCTGAGAAACGTTACCAGCACCCTAATGTCTCTGAATGTAGTAGCCAATTTTTATTTAGTACATAGTAAGCTGATCTTTTGTAGAAAAACAGAATGACACAATCCTTAGGTGTCATTAGAACATTTTCATGTCTTCTCTGTCTCCTATTGTAATAACTTTTGTATGTCCTCAATGAGAATTCCATCCTTAATGACTTCTGGTATTAAGCTTTGCCAAATGTATCAATGAATTGTCCTTTCCTCCCAGGCTCTGGTTTCTTCTAACTTTAGTAGCTGTTAGCCAAGTTACGTAAACTTTTCTGAGGCCATCACTCTTCTCACAAGTATAAGCACTTCTTTTATACTAACAAACTATCACTGCCTATGATACCTGTAAGATAATTATAAATGATCCACCAAAACGATCAAATATCTTAGCAAAACATTCTCATTTGATCTTCTAGCTTCTGCAGAAACAAAATCTTCCAGACTTTATTAGAAGTTAGGCCAGTGCTACTCAAAATATAGTGTACAGTCCATAAACTGTTACTGATCAAGGAGCTCATGGGATGCTTGGGACAGAATATAAATCAACCATGTCACTAGATACAGTGTTAGTTCAACTGACTATTTTTTTTAGTAGAAAAACTTTCTTGATAGAGAAAGCAGTGTGTCAATTCACATTTTGGTTCACTGTTAACAAACAATTCACAGACCAGCTATTTTGTGTAGCACCAACTTAGAACCTGTGCTAGGTGTTAAAGATACAACATTGGGCAAGATAGAAATGGTATGTTCTCATATAACCCATGTTCTACTGAGTTTGGAGTTGGGGAGGCAACATTAACAAGTTGATATTAGTAAACTTTAAGAGTAATAACTGCTTTAAAGAAAGTAAAAATAATACGACAGAATCTGGAAGACAGGGTCAAGGAAGGCTTCTGTAGGAGGTAATCCTTGAGCTAAGCTTGAATGATATCAATGATTCAGCTATGCAAATGTAGGAAGAAGAAAGAGCAATCAGTTGGCAGAAAAAGGTAATATAGAGACTAAAAGAGAAAACAACTTGTGGCCCAGGAAATAAAAGGTCAATGACTGAATCGCATGAAAGAAGAAGAAAGCAATACGATAGACAGTGATATCTGAAAAGCAGAAGATAATTAAATCATGCAAGGCCTTGAAAATAATTTACATTTTATTATTTTTCTAATGCAAAATCATTGGAGACTCCTAAGCAGAAGAAAGTCATGATGTGATTTACATTTTTTTTAACTTCCTTCTAGTCTTCCTCCTAAGAACACCTCATATTCCTATAATTGCACCTGTAGTCTTGTTCCTTCTACTTACTTGATTCATCCTGCCATGCCTCTTTTCCCATATGCAACTCTCCTATCCTTCAATGCTCAAGCCCCTCTTCTCCCACTGACATTTCCTAGTCAGTCTAGACCCTGTTTTCGTGTTCCTAGCATTTATAACACTTAACAGTTTCAAACTTGCATGCTTACATTACAATAAAAATTATGCTAGTCTTCTGGTCAGGCTTGTCTGCTTACTATGTAAAACACCTACCTGAAGCAACCAATGTGTGAAAAATGAATTCCTGTTCATTGACCCTCTCTTTTGTTTTGACACCATTGCCTGAGAAAACAGGAGGGTGTTCAGTGACGTTATGGGAACTGAAGAATAGTAGAATATAAATACATGTTGTAGAGAGAGGGAAAGTGTTCCTCATGGGAGAATAAATGAGCTAAGCTGACACCACCTAAAATGTACAGAAAAAAATGGAGAGTAAAATCCTCATCATTTCAGGGCTCACCTCCCTCATGGACAGGTTAGGTTCATTGGGGTATTCACACTGTTGAATTTCTCATACTACCGTATCAGCCATCTGGTTTCCAAGGCTATTGCTGTTTTCATACTTTTCTCCAAACCACCGCAATTTTCCTATTGTTCATTTTTTTTTTAATGTATATATAAGGTAGAAAATGAGTTCAATTATTAAATGCTTCTTTAGCCCCTTCTATGATCAACGTATCTTAATTTCTTATTCTGGACAATAGTGCTCTAATTGTCTCTTCATCTAATTCCTTGAATTGTAGCATAAAGTACATTTGAGGTCACTGTATTTAGAAGGCCTCCTCACATCTATTACCTAAGATTCTCCTTGAATTTCTAATGCTTCCTTTAGCTGTTCTACCCTCTTCTCGTAATATACCTACCACTCAGTTCTTAATTTAAAAACAAACAAACAAAAACTTCCTCTTATGAGGTTGAATGGTTGCTTTTGAAATCCAACCAGTAAGATTCTTTTCACATTTCAGTAGTTATCTTTTTCTTTTTTCCAAGTACATTTTTTTTTTATTGTTAAACTTAATGGGGTGACATTGGTTGGTAACAACTAGATAGTTTCCAGATGTACAAGTCCACATCACATCACCCATGCATCGCATTATGTGCCCACCACCCAGAATCAGCTCCCCCACTACCACCATATATCTGGTGCCCACTCCCCCCTCCCTCCACAACTCTCCCTCCCCCCTCCTCCCCCCTCTCCAGGTAACCACCAAGTATTATGAACACACTCGGTAGTTATCTTGACGAGTGTTTACTCAGTAAATGGTTCAACCACTGAGGAGGTTAAAGAGCTGCTTTAGTTTCAGGGAAAACTGTTTGGGAGGGGGAAAGAGAGAAAACACTCATGTTGATACAGTCTTGTGAGTTTTTCTCCTTCATTTATTTTCATTAAAAAAGATAATTGCATGAAAACAAGATTTTTTTTTCCCCCTGAGGGCACACCTGTTCTTTCTGTGATACATGACTAAAAATGTCTTCTTGTCTATGACATCTGTTATTTCCAGTGGAGTCTGGGAAAATGTTTCTTGCAGTCAAAAAAAAAAAAATAGCTAGATGGCTAACAAGTCTTCTAATCTAAAAGGAATGATAGTCCTAAAGCCTTGTATTTAGTTGTATTGATTGTGAAAAATATTTTATTCATTAGTGGGAAGTATACTTTTCTAAGAAAATGGCTACTAGACGGAGTGAAATCACTTATTGCTTCCACCAATGTAAATATAAAAGTGGAATGATCAGGACTCAAGCATTCAGAGAGCATATTGACTAAGGTACCAGATTTTTGTCTTTATAAAAGTTTGTGGGTACATAACTTTTTGGTTTTCAATTACAAGTTGACAATTTCAGTTACAGTTGACAATATTATATTAGTTTCAAGTGCACAACATAGATATTTTTTTTCAACTGATCATCCCAGTAAAGGTACATAATTTTTCATGTGTTCTTTTTCTCCTAATAAACAGGGTCTTAAAATAGTCTAGGTGAGATTTGTAATACAATGAACACTAAACACCTCTTTCTCCAGTTTCCAACTTCCCTTTTAAGTAAAGACAACTATGCTGCCTAAATAAAAAGAAAAGGTAACCTGGTTTGCAAAACAGCATAGTCACGTTAGCATTAAGCAATTGTTTTAGTTGTGTCAGGGAGGTGGGTGGGGAGGGTCAAAATTCATTTAGGTTTCTTTAGCAGCACATAGGAAACTTATTTCTATTCTATTCTTTTTTATTATTATTATTGTTAAATTTATTGGGGTGACATTGATTGGTAACAATTATATAGTTTCCGGATGTACAAGTCCATATCACACCACCCTCAATAGCTGGATGATTGCCTGAGGGAAGGGGAGGAGGGGGGAGGAAGAGTAGGAGGGGAGGTGGGAGTGGGCACCAGCATTATGGACA
>PVKE010019910.1:0-28009 GCA_004027555.1 Craseonycteris thonglongyai | reverse complement strand
ATGTTCATGGGTATACTAGAATGCAAAGAAATAGGACAATTTAAAGAATAAATATTGAATTAAATATTTTCCTAGAAAATTCAAAAACTCATGAACTGCGGCAACTATCTCCGTTACATTGAGAGAAATAATAACAATACTGCATATTACGATCGGGGACAACAATACAAGTATATTAAAATCTAATATAGATATATTCAAATTTACAAGAGGTATGTTAAAGTGACAATATATTTATTATGGTTTACAATACTGACTTCTTAATTTAAACAGAATTATTGTTATTCCTAATATATGTGTAATACTGTCCCTTATTTTTCTTCAGTGTAATGACCGCAGTTTAGAGATCTGTTGCCGAGAATGCTCACTTATCAAGTAAATAGCTAGGTAAGAAAAGCAATTTAATTTAAAACAAAGAAAAGGTACTTACATTTTAAACAGAAGAAAAATGGAACCTCAACGTGGTCACCGAGGATAAATAATATTGATTGATGATAATACTGTTAATACAAAAGAAAAGAAGCTACCGTATGACACTACCAAATATTCAAGCTAACTGACTGTGTTCTTCGATGAGTCGAGTCCTAACTGTTGCGTTCACGCGTTGCGTCCGGTGACAAATGTAACACATAAGTCAAAATGTATTGTCTGGGTGGGCGGAGATCACAGTGTCAGGCTGTCAGAATTCTAGGAAGTTATGACCTTGGCAAATTCCCAGAATGCATTAAACTATTGCTAGAAAGTTTTGTCTTCTACCATTGCTTCAAAGTCCATGGTACACGGAATTCCACCCCAGACATTGCGAGTGATCGACAATCGACCAAAATTGGCCTCGCGATCTACCGGTCCACCAGTTGACCGCATCCGACTTGTTGGCCACCCCTGCCCTACAACACAGTTTAAGCTAGGAAGAAAAGGAATTTGGAGCTAGGCTGTTTTTGAGTTTCAGTTTCGTAGCTCTTTGCATACTTGTAGGTAAGGTCACTTAACAAATCTGCATCTGTTTCCTAGTCAATGAAAAAAATGCATATCTTAACATTCAGAGGTATACGAAATTAGATGGTAAACTGTTACTTTCTACATTCCTTTGTGTGTGTGTGTGTGTTTTTGTTTGTTTTTTGTTTTGTTTGTTTGTATTTTTGACTAAAGAACTTTCTATGGCCATTGTCAGATGTATTTCAGCTACTCACAAACCACATCCCATGGAGTAATTTTTAAAATATTATATTGCACTGTTTTAGAAGCAGGGAGCAGGGGCTGATTCTGAGAACCTCTGAATAAATTAATTAGTCACATGGAGACTTGATTTTCCCTAAAATAAATTGAAGCTGACAGGCAATGGCCATTTCAACTGAACACCTACTTGAACCCCATAAAAAGATCTGGCCATTAGCCTTACATTTAATTTCAAAGGAAAAGTATGTCTTTACAAGAAGACCAAATAGACTTGACCAAGTGATGTTATTACTATTCATTTATGCTTGTTTGTACCTAAACCCAAATGTTAATATAAACAAGAAGAAAAATGAAATCGTGCAAGCTGGGAAGTTCCTAATTTCCAGAAAAGCGACTTGTAAAATTTCCCTGAAGATTGTACTATGTCCTTCTTTTTCTTGTCACATAGACACTCTTTTCCAATAGAACATAGATGGTCTGCTTTTTCAGGTTGTGGCACAGATTATCAATTCATAAGTGATGGCTATTTGGGGCTAAATTTATAGTTTCCTTGGACTAAGCTGGGTATTTTTCCTTTGGCTCCTCCTTAATGAAGACATTGAACGTGGAGGCTGGAACGTGGTTCAGAGGGTGGTGTTCAGTGGGAAAACCTACCTGGAATTAAATAATGGCTAGTAGTCAATCTGTGACCTTTGTTATCCTATACCAGTTTGAGATGTGTTAATGAGTCCTAAGATCTCCACTGTGCTGCATTTTCTCTCCTTTTCCTGCCCCTGAAATGACATTATGCTATTTCCTCTTGTACGCAACTTAGTTAATAGCTAAAATTCAGTCAAAATCAATTTGTGAATAAGTAAACACCTTGTAATAAATAATACTTTCAAAGTACATGTTTTTTTGGGTTGATCTAACATCATCCAGTCAGATCTGCCAATATCATTTTATGTTAACTTCTGTCAGGGTTAAATGCTTTTATAGGCTATTGGGGCAGTTTGTAATTTTGTTATACCTATGCTATTTCTCAGATATATGGCACATCACGGATAAATAAGATGTCCGTAAAGGTATTTTTATCAAATGTTCACTGAGGGTTTTCTTTCTTACTGCCCTCATGCACAGATACCACCCCAGGAGATGAATGTGCCAGGATAACTTATCTGGGCTCATAAAATCTTTTTCAGAAGATTGAAATAAAGTCAGTGCTTGCAGAAGACAAATCAATTGTGACATTTCTGAATAGAGTGCGATGCATTTAATTAGCACAAGACATACTGGCAAATGCTGAATTACCCAATAAATCAGTAGATGCTGGAACCCATACAGAGTGGGGTGTCAGCTGTCTTGTGAGATGTACAGCAAGTGATAATAGGGAGATATAGCCATTTGTATTGTCACTTTGCCCCATTTTCTGGTAATTTTTTCTATGTTGACATTTGTACATGGAGATTCTTTAATTATTCTAAACTATCAGCAAATTCTCTCTCCACGTACTCTGTGAATATTTTACAAATATTTGTATTTGCAAGGGACATTCACTACTGTTGATGTGATATGGCAGATAGTGGTATATAAGGTCCTGTGTGGAGGGGGCATTAAGTGCAGATACAAATCCTCAGCACAGACATTCTGAAAAAGCAACTAACAGGGTCATTACAATGCAGTTTGGAAAATACCAAAGGTGTTACTTCAGTCATTTTTTAAGTCTCACAAAGCTATCTACCACTTTAGGTAGAAGAATGGCTTACTTTAATGTTTGACACCTTGGTTTAAGAATTTTTTAACCTGTGACTGAGACGCTACTTCTGTCTGTCTTTGAAATGCTACTGCTCAATAAGCACTGAGGCTTAAATCCAACCTGTTGGGTGTTGAGAAATGGGGAGGTGAGGTGAAAATGAATTCTAAATGAGTCCTGCTGGCTCTGGAAGAGGAGGCAAAACATTCCCTCCAATTGAGGGATATTTTATACATAAGTCAGTGGTTCTATTAGTGAACCTTTTATTGACTAGCTTTCTCTGATGTGAACAATAAGGTAGCTAACCAAAATAAACACCAGACCACATGAAAGACACTTTTCCATGCCCACTTTACGTTGCTTTGTTGCTACGGTGCCTCTAATAACCATTTTAAGTGGTGATACTTTAACCTCTTGATGGCAGATGGAGTAAAGATGCTACTGTGAATATGTGAGGGATACAATGTAAGGAAACGAACAGGCCATTGTTTATAAAGAATTAACTTCATGTCTGCAAAGTTGGAGTCTGATTTTCATGGAGAGTGGAAATTTTAGAAATAATAGTACCACCTGTCTGAAGTCCTCAAGTCCAGCTTGTACTACTGGGGCTTCTAATCACAGTGGAGAAGAGTCTCAGATATGGGAAAGGTCCCATTTCTTCCTTCCCCTAGACACCCTCAAATGTGGATGAGGGAGAGAACCACTTAACCCAGGGATGGGAAGTCAGTCACCAACTAAAAAATAAAACCCATAGAAATCTAGCAATATCTGCTCCACAGACACTACCCACGTTCATCAGCACTCTGTACCTTTTTTCCTTGTTTTCCTTATGACTGTGCTTAGGGAAGATGACTTCCCAGCTCCAGAGCCTGAATCTTGATTAGATTAAGCCTGTCATACCAATTCCATTTCCTTTACCATTGATGGATTGAGGAAAGCGGTTGTCCTACCATTCTACCCAATGCATTTGCGTAAAGAGAACTAGAGCTAATATAATGATTTTCTAGCAGTAAGGGCATAGCCTGAGGACTAAAGCAAACACTCTAAGGATGAAAGTGTTAATAGGAGGATGTTTCCCAGATGTTGGACTTTTAGGGCTAAAACTGGGAGCATTCCAGGCAAACTGGGACAAATTGATCATCCTAGAAATGAAAAGTCCAGGTCTTGGCAAGATCATCAACTCTGCAAAAGGCCTACATCTGGCCTCTCTTCATTGCAATAAATGTCTTTATTTTTTACACCGTTCAGAGTTGTGTTTTGTTTCATGCATCTGAAACCATCATAAATGACCCAATAGGAAAGGAATTTTATTATAAATAGAACCCAACAAAAATGAGTGGTGCTATAGTAATAGAAACACACAGCCTTTTAATTATTAATCCTCCACCTTTCACTTACAGATCTTAACTAATTCACTGGCACATTAAAATTTATTTAATAGGAATTAATAATCACTTCATAAACAGCCATACCATTTTAAGTTCTCGTTTTATGGGGCCACTCTTTGCTCTTAGAGTATAATAAATTCTTATAAATATAAAAACAACAAAACAGACCCAAGCATGTACTACTATTCAAATATCATTTGTATCAACAACAATACATGTCAAATAAGCAGGAAAGATTTCAAAGAGAGAAATAAAATCTTGATTAGCTGCTTCAAGTGACCAAAATTGCAACAAAGCCAGTACTGACAAAAAGGGGGCCTTAAAATGATCTTTTTAAAATTATTTGTTTTATTTTTAGGTAACTGTCAATTGACTCTTTTCTTCTAATTCTCAGCAGGTGTATTTTTCATTCTGTGCATCCAAGGATAAGGGTTGCATTAGAAAGAAGTCCATTTCAAAGTCTGAGCAAAGCATGAGACTACCAGAGACCTTCAGTTTGCTCCACACTTGACTTTGTTCCCAGTACCATTGAGTATTTGTGAGGTGATTGTTCAGTGCTGACCTTACCTATGACCTCAAACAGTCAATTTTGCCATGCCTTTATGGCAAGAAGAGTGGTAGAACTTTACACCAATAGGATTACTTAACTGCTCAGGGATCAGGCAATAGAAACCCTGGAGAATTGGACATTATAGCATTTGGCAACAGAAATTCTAGCCAAGAGGGCTGTCTCTTAGTGAGTGTCTTGGGGATGCGTTTCCAGCCATTTCTCCTATTAAATGTACTAGGATGGCACTCAAGAAATGAGATGTTGTCAATGGCCTCATCAGCTACTGAGCTCTTTGTCGCAGCTGGGTGGTGGCAGGTGTCAGTGTCTGGTCCATTGAGGCACTGAATCTGCAGGGGCAGGACAAGACCAGCAATCAGAGCTGATAGCCATCTTGGGCAAGTCCTCCACAGACTTCAGGAGGTCTCAGCATGAGGAGAAGTAATTGCACTTAGTAATTTGTATGACTTTAATGGTGGGTTCTCCCTTGAAAAAGATAAGGATTTTTAAAGGAATCCAAACCAAGCTCTACTTCTAGCTCTGTGTATTTTTCTTTTGGTGCAAATAAGAAAATTTATTACAGAGACTGATTTCCAACCATTGCTGCTTTGTAACTGAGTTTTAATCTTTTTCTTTCAAATATTGCAGTTCTCTTTTTTTTTTCTTCTATTTTTAAAGATTTATTTATTTTATTGTTTTTGACAGAGAGAGAGAGAGATACAGAGACAGAGACAGAGAACTGAGCTGGGGGAACTCCCCAGTTCAGCACATGGTTCCGCATGGGCCGGGGCCGGGACTCGATCCTCGGTCCCCGGCGCTCAAGGCAAGCACTTAACCCACTGAGCCATCCCAGCTTCCCCGCAGTTCTCTTTTTTAAAAAATAGTTTCAGGTGTACAAATGAGCACAATGATTAGACATTTACATATCTCATAAAGTGATAACTCCAGCAAGTCTACTACCCATCTGACACCTTACGTAGCTATCATCATACTACTGACTATATTTTTTCTATCCTGTGCTTGTTGCATTTTTTCTTGCAAAAACTTATTTTCTGATGAAAAGATATGGTAACAAATGTTTGATTACGTCCATTTGTCATTATTCACTTAAGTTTCCCAAAGAAGCTTTTCTCTGCCTCTCCCGTTATCCTTAAGAATGGACCCATCAAACACTCTGAATATATCCCAAAACAAGTAAACATTCCTATTTTTGTAAGAGAATTAAAAGTTAACAAGCAAACATCAAGTCAAATATTGATTGAGAAAAGATTTAGGGAAGGATTATGTATGTAAATCATTTATAATATTCTCCCAAAGAAAATTAGGAGGATATGCCAATAATCCCCTCTCCCTTTTTTTTTTTTTAGAAAATTAATTTTATTGTTTGAGAGAGAGAGACAGACAGACAGACATAGACAGGGAGAATGGAGGAGGACCCAGAGCAGTCTCCACAGTTATACATCATTAGTTGTAACATGGTTTCAATTCCCGCAGGTTGATTTGGGGCCGTGCAGGGTGGGAACTGAACTGGGGGCCTGCATGGGAGGTGAGACCCTTCACTACCAAGCCATCCCAGGGGCTACCAGTTCTGCTGCCGTTTAGCACGTGGGTTTGCTGGGGCTGGGTCTCGATTCCCAGAACTCATTGTTGCATGGCAAGTGCTCAACCTGCTGAGCTATCCCAGCACCTCCTGCATAGAGTTGTTTTAAATTAGAAGATGTAAAGCAATTAGCAGTGTGCGGGATAGTTCTCAATAAATGGTATTGTTGTAATCAGTAGGAATTTGGATTTCTGTTATTCTAACTACATGTATAATTTCTTCACTTGACTTCACACTTCTCTCTCAAGCTTCACACATTCATCAACCGGCATATCTCTTTGTCAGTCTCCTTTACCTAATATTGTGGAACATTTTCTCACTGTTACCGGTCTTCCAGCCAAAGCGCTTTGGTATCACCTTTATTATTTATTTTAGTTTTCATACTTAGAAATTTGATTATCCTTCATAGATAACATAAATCCTTTTCCCATACTACATGTCATTATTAATATCAGAGAGAAAAAAACAAAACAAAAGCTGAACTTTCTCTTAGTTTTCTTCTACTGGGTTGTTTTACTAACTACCATACTAGTTTTCTAAGACTACCTTAACAAATTACCATAACTTGGGTGGCTTAAAAGAACTGAAATTTATTCTGTTATAGTTCTAGGGCCTAGAAACCCAAAATCAAGGTGCTGGCACAATTGGTTCTTTCTGGGAACTCTGAGGGAGAATCTGCAACTGTGAAGTATTCACATAACAATGTCAAGAATAATCACTGAGGGGATACCGGGAGAGCTCAGCCGTTGAGCTCTGGCCTTTTAAACATGAGGTCCAGGGTTTTATTCCCGGCTCCAACCCATGTAACTCCTCGTACTGAAGTGGGGTGCAACTGGTAACCGCTGAGCCCGGAGGCAAAGTTGCTCACCTCCCATGCAGGAGGCCCCAGTTCGGTTTCTGCCCTCCGCAGCTGCACATCCTGTGTGGAATGAAGCCACGTCATAACTAATGATGTACAACTATGGAGACTGCTCTGAGCCCTCCCCTTTCTCCCCCCCCCCCACATCTCAAACTGTAATATAAGTCTTAAAAAAATAAAAAGGATACAGAAAATGTATAGCTAGAGAAGAATAAGTAGAATGAAAAAATAAAATTTTTGTTTACTCTTAAAAGTCAGAGAAGTTTAAACAAAAGAACAGAGAATAGAAGGGATAAGTAGAGACAAATAGCAAGATGGTTGACTTAGAACAACCCATATTAGTACATAATTGCATTAAGTGCGAAAGGAATGAGTGCTCTATCATCAGATTTTATTAGAATAACAAGATCCAAATATGTGCTGTTTATGAGACACACTTTAAAGATTTTTTAAATTGTTTTTTGACAGAGAAGGGAGAAGGCCTAGAGCAGACTCCATAGTTGTACATCATCAGTTTTCGACATGGTTTGAATGAAACCATTCCACACAGGTGGGCAGGGGCCTCATAGGGCAGGAACTGGGCTGGGGGCCTCCCACATGGGAGGCACACCCCCTCAAGCCAGTGGCTGAACCGGGGGAATGAGAATGGAATTGGGGGACTCTTGCACGGGAAGCACACCCCAGTTCAGCATAAGGGTCCACATGGGCTAGGGCCGGGATTCGATCCTCTGTCCCTGGGGCTGCAAAGCAAGCGCTTAACCTGATGATCCTTCCCAGCTTCCCCGAGTCACACTTTAAATAAATGGACACTTGTTGGTTGAAAGTAAAAGGAATAAAGCAGTAAAATTATGCAAATACTGACCATAAAAAGCTTTTGTGGCCATATTAATATCAGACAATCCAATTCAAGCTAAGAGGACATTAACAGAAATAAGGGACATTTCAAAATGGTACCGTATTTTTTGGTCCATAAGATGCACTTTTTCCCCCCAAAAAAGTGGAGGGAAAAATGTGTGCATCTTATGGAGTGAATACTGCAAAGAAGAGTGCACGTTGGGGACCTTAATGATGCCGTGGGGAAGCCTGCAGCCAGATCAGAAAGCAGGGACTGCATGGAAGGAGAGCGGGTCCAGGCAGGTCAGGTGCCTCCATTCTTATGGAGCGAAAAATACAGTAATTTTATTAAAAAAATAACTTAAATGTGTTTGTATATAATAATGTAGCTTCAAACATCTTTGTCTCATGTGAGATATCAGTAGGATTTGACACATTATCACACATTCCTCCTTGATACCTTTTCTTCACATAACTTCCAGGACAGACACTGTCATGGTTTTCTACTGGTTAACACTTATCCTCACCACTCAGTACTCTTAGTAGCTTTTTTCAAACATCCCCTCTTCTCTCATACTTCTTCATGTATGTCCCAGGTTTAGTCCCCATTCCTCCTCTTTACTGGGTATCCATTGACTTCACTGCCATTCTCATCCTGTATAACAGTTTCAAATGCCACTGTACTAACAACTTCCAAATCTTTTATCTACAGCCCATATTTCAGTCTCAAATTCCAGACTTATGTATCCAAATGCCTGTTCAAATCTCTACTCAGTTATCTTATAATCATCTTAAAACTCAACTTGGCCTAAACTAAACTCTAATTATTCAGGCCCTGCTGCAGGCTTTCCATATAAATTGAAGACAACTGAATTCTTTTAGTTGCTGAGTCCAAAATTCTTGGAATTATTAGTGATTTCTTTCTCTCTTTCACACCTCACATCTAATCCCTAAGACATTCCTGTTGGCTCTGCCATCAAAATATATACAGAATCTAACTGCTACTTACCAACCCCATTGCTAGTGTCCTGGCTGAATATACCAAGAACTTGAACTGGTTTTCTGTAGTATAGGGTTCTAACCAAACTCTAGTTATACCTACTACACAGAGTTCTTTCAATATAGCCACTGGAGTAATTCCCTTCCCCCTTTTTTATTCCCAAGAATGAGAGGCTTATATATATATATATATATAAAATTTGGGGGGGTTGTGGTGGATAAAATTAACATAAAACTAACCGTTTTAATATGTACAATTCAGTGCCTTTTAGTACATTCACAAGGTTATGTAACTATCACCTCTGTTAAATCCCAAGACATTTTGTACCATCCTAAATGAAATTCCAATATCAATTAAGCAATCACTCTACAGTTCCTGCTCCCTCCACCCCTTGGCAACCATGAGCTGTTCTCTGTCTCTATGGACGTACCTATTATGGACATTTAATATGAGTGGTTCATATAATATGTGAGCTTCTTGTTACTATTTCTTATAGTGCTTACAAGTTTCATCCATGTTGTAGATGCATTAGTACTTCATTCCTGTTTATGGCTAAATAACGTCCAATTGTTTGTACGTGCCACATTTTGTTTCTCTGTCCACTGATAGGCATGTGGTTTCTTTGCAGCTTTTGCCTATGGTGAATAGTGCTGCTATGAATATTTATGTGCAAGAATTTGTTTGAGTCCCTGTTTTTAATTCTTCTTAATAATTTTTAAATTTTGAAAAAATTACAAATTTATAGAAATGTTCAAGAACAGTACAGAGAATACAGTGTATGTATTTTCCCCGAGTCATTTGAGAGTAGGTTGCTTGTCTTTATGCCTCAACTTTTCCCAATACCTTAGTGTGTATTTCCTGCAAATAAGGCCACTCTCCTAAGTAACCATAGATGGCCACTAGAATTAATACGATCATCATTGAGCCCTCAGACCACATTCAAGTTTTGCCAATTGTCCCAATAATGTCCCTTACAGAAAACAGATTCAGTGCAGAATCACATGCTGTAATTACTTTTCATGTCTTTTTTAGGTTCCTTCAGTCTTTGACTCATATAACATCGACACTTTTAAAGATTATAGGCAGGTGATTTCCTAGACTGTCCCTCAATTTGGAGTGCCTTATGTTTATTATTAGATTCAGATTCTACACTTTGGTCAAGGATGTCATGGTGCTCTGCCCTCTCAAATGATACATGGTTTCAATCGCTGGTAGTGTGCTCTCTATTCCCAATTGCAATTAATAAGAATTCTGCAGGGAGGAGGGACTTTGAAACTGTAAATGTCCCATTTGTCACACTTCCCATTTATTTGTATCTGTATGGACTTGCAATTTCCTATTTTATTCAGTGAGTTATAAATAGTTTCTGCTATTCTTTATTATGATACAGAAATGGTCCCATATTGGGCCAATGGGAACCCCATTAAGCTAGCTACTATACCCTTTTAACATGTCGTTCTTTTAATATGACTGTGTTTCTGGTAGAAGACATTCTAGACTCATTTTATACATTCTTTGCACTAACTTTAGCATCAGCCACTTCTCCAATGAGTCCTCGTTTCTTATAGTGAAATATATAGTATTTAGAAGCTGTGGTCTGGGTGCTAGGAATGCTCATTGCTTTTGGGGTATCATTGTTCCCAGCCCAGTGGACAGAATTAGGGAGAGAGGTAGGGAGGAAGGGAAGGAGTGAGGGAGGGAGGGAGGGAGTGTCTACACATACATACATCCACATGCAGATTATTTTTATAACCATATATATCAAAAACCAAGAGTTTTTACCAATTACCTTCCAGCACCACAAGGCTTATTCTAATGTTTTCCCCCTTTATATTTATAAGTCTCTTCTGTAACCATGAGAAACTTGGCTCCCATTATCTCTGTTATATCTCACTATTTGCAACACGTTTCCATCTGCACCACCGCCCGCTCCATTGCATAGGCACCTTCCTCACCCAACTTGGGCTCTCATAGCACTTTTCAGGTGCACAACATGCCTCCCACACACAGAGGCTCTCCCAGCCCAGCGTGGACTCTGATCCCCACAGTAGACCACCCCTCTCTAGAGACGCCTTCTACATCCCCCCAGACTCTGGTTCTCCATACTGGACCACCCACATGGTGGTCCTCCTTATCCTCTGTGGGCTGCAATACCACACATCAGACCAGCCCTCCACATATAATATATGTTCTCCTCACCCTGACGGTGTCTGCTACCCTCTGCTGGGCAGGCTTCCTACCTGGCTACCCTCTACCTCACTAGGGCTCTGACACCCATTTTGTGTCTCTGTGGCTCCATCCCTCCATTCTGCTGGTGTGAAGGCCCCTTTGGCTTTGTGCTACCTGGGGCTTCAGGCTGAATTATCCAGAGAGACAAGGAGAAGAGACAGAAAGATCCTATAAAAAACCTAAACCATCTCAAAATGGTCATGATAGTTTGCATTGTCGTCAACACTGGATGAGGCATCTCATTCCTCTGTTTTCTCCTGAAATGGCTTCCTGCCTCCTTCAGAGCAAAAGTCAAAGTCCTCATAATAATATCACAAACCCCACTTGAAGGTGTCCTGTCACCGTTTCCTTAGCTCTTACTACCGTCACCTCCCCACCCTGCATTCTCTAACTCTTTTGTGTACCCAGTTTTCTTGTTGCCCCTCAAATATAGAAGGGCAACTCCTGACTCGGGGTTCTTCATTCTTGCTGGTTTCCTCTGCTTTAAACATTCTTCTCCCAGATTCTCCTTCCAATATGTGTGCAAATCTCGTCTTCCTGGTGAGGACTAACCTGGTGCTTGGTTTGCCATGGTGAAATACCACAGACGGGGTGGCTTCAACAACAGAAATATATTTTCACAGTGTCCTGGAGGCCAGAAGTCCAGGGTCAAGGTGTCAGCAGATGTGGCTGCTGCTTCGCTTGTAGATGGCCACTTTCTTGCTCTATGCTCTGATAGTCTCTTCTCTGTGTGCACCCATCCCTTGGGCTCTACCTGTATGTCCTAATCTTCTCTTCTTATCAGGACACCAGTCACAATAGCTTAATTTTAACTTGCCTCTTTAAAGGCCCTGTCTCCTTGTACAGTCACATTCTGAGATACTGATAGTTAGGGCTTCAACACAGGAACTTTGGACAAAATTTAGACAAAACTCAGTTTACAAAACCTGACCACCTTAATGTTGTGTTGGAATTTGTACCAATCTGACATTTGCAATCACACCTTGTTTTTACATTGTTATTTTTATAGCTTGGATCAACTACCAGGATACACACACATACACACACATGTGTACACACACACACACATACACATACACACATACATATACATATGCATACATGTATGTGAAATGATATAAATTTGTCTCCCTCCCCTGGAATCAAGTTCTACAAGGGCCAGGAACAGTGTTTAGTACACGGTAAGCACTGTATTCGTTGTGTTGAATGAATGAAATTCATTTAACCATTTCCTGTGGCTGAACGCTTGGGTTATTTCCAATTTGGTATTGTTTTAAATGTATCCTGGCATACATGTGCATTTGTTTATTCCATACAGTATATCCAGGGGCGTGGAACTGCTGGGTTATAGGGTCCATGTAGTGTATCAGTTTCCTAAGGCTGCTATAACAAAGTTCCATAACTAGGTGACTTAAAACAACAGCAATTATGTTTCCTAGCCTGAGAGCTCAAAGTCTGAGAAAGAAATGTCAGCAGGATCTTCTCCCTGGGGAGTCACTGAGGAAGCATCCTTCCTGGCCTTTCTAGCTTTGGGTGTTTACTGGGAATCTACTTTCCTTGACATGTGGCAGCAGACTTCCTATCTCTGCCTCTGTCTTCACATGGCCTTCTTAACTATGTCTCTGGATCCCTGCCTCTAATTCTCATGGCCTACTCTCATCCTGTTTGACTTCATTTTAACTTGATTATATCTGAAAAGACCCTATTTCCAAATCACCTGTTGTTAGGACTTGACCATATCTTTTTCTAGGACACCCTTCAACCCACAATACTTATTTATCGGGCATGAGTGAAGATACCACCCGTTTTTCCAAATGGTGATACCAGTTACCACTGCCACCCATGGTTTATGAAAGGCCCTGTTCCTACATGACCTTGCCAAAGCTTTTATTGCCAGACATGTTCATTTAATCTAATCTGACAATTCCGGTAGTATCTCATTGATCATTTAATTTTAGAATTAGCTTAAGCTTCATGAAATAACTGCTGTATTTGGATTTTCACTGTGTATTTATTGGTATTTTATAAACTGGTTTATAAACGAGTTGGCAGCAACTAGTATATTTAGGCTACTGCTTTCTAATGTCCATGAATATGGTATGGCATGCCATTTATTTAAACTTTTTTAATGTCACTCAATAAAGTTTGTAAGTTTCCCCATTAAAAACTAATTGAGATTCAAACATTTCCTAGTTTAGCTTCCGACAGTTAAGTGTGGGCTAAGCAGCTCTGGGTGAACCTGGAGTGCAACGACAGCAAACAAGGTGGCATGACACAGCAGATGGGGAGGGGACCTGAGGTTTAGTATTCTCGTGACTTCTCGTAGTCCTTTCATAATAGTCTCAGTTTCAGCTTTGTTCAGACTCTACCAAGAAAGTCATGGCCTGCTGCTGGCCTCAAAATGACAGGGAGAAGAGGTTGTGTGAAGAGGTTAGAAGCAGGTCACTAGACAAGTATATCAGTAGCTGCGGTGACTACTATTCAGAAGTCTGTAGCGAGTCAGAAATGATGACAAGTCAGTGGAGTCTCTTCCTGAGTTTTGAGCAAGCTGAGAGAGACCAGATTACAGGCACATAATAGGCAGACTTCAGTCACACATTTAACTGGGCAAGTGACATACAGATCATACCGAAGACTTTGGCCTCAAGGTCAGTGGATATAGCCAGTGCCTACCCAAGGACCAACACAAAGCCTCTCCCCTTCCTCAAAGCCACGGGGACACATAAGTCACCGTCCTCCCTTCGTCTACCTCAACATCTTAGAAAGAAAAGTTGGGGAGGTGGGGGTAGTTGTCTCAAAGACTCATGGTCATTGTCCAAGAGATACTAAGCAACAGCTATAAGAACTATTTAGATGCCTGAATGGGTTTCAACTTAAACCAGATTGGGCATTTGGTTTTCCTTTTTTCCACTAATCTGTGGGTGCAGGAGAAAGGCCAAATCAAGTTAAGTCCAAATTTAGAAGTTAATTTTCTCTGCATAAATGAGATATGATGCATGTTAAAGAGTTGTAGCACTGTGGCTAAATCTTCCCACACTCTGCCTCTTCTGCCTCTACCCCATTCTACGTATTAAATAATCCTGAAATTCTTTGATAATCCTCTGGTTCCATCCACCCAAGTGCCTGGGGTGGCTCCCTTTTCTTAGTCAATGGTATAGCAAAGGCAGGTATCAGTGCTGTCCATAACATGACCCTAGCCCACTTTAAAGTGTGATTTCCACAACCTTTCAATAGTATCTTTAATCCACATAGCCAGACTCCTTTGCCTCGGTATCCCAAAATACTCCATGTTGGTGTTTCTCTCCGAGTTTATGGTTATCCTGTTCTTTTTTGCTAATGATACTCTACCTTCTCTCTTGTTATTAATAAAATGATGTACCCCATTTGTGACCAAGGTTAAAACCGAAAGGCCTTTCTAACTACTCTTATTTGTTATAAAATCTTAGCCACCTTATGTGGGTACTATTTTTGCTAACAGTTTGTCAATCAGCCTTGTCTTCTCTTTTTGGAAAACTGGATCTTTAAACCATTTTAGATTTCCCTGTTATAGCTAGCACGACAGCAGGATCTAGTATAGACATACATGATGTCGCTGATAGCAAACTGAACTATTTGAAAAGCAGAGGGAATAAACAAGAAATTGACTTTCAATTACATGTTGCAGTTTTAATCTTTCTATTGTTGCTGATTTTACCCTGTAATGGTGTAGCATAGAATTGCTTTCACCCACCCGCAAACACTTGTATGTCCATGTGCACAGGTAGTAACACTGTCTTTGACTTTACTCTTCATTATCCCAACAGTACTTAGGTTGCTTATACTTGTGTCACTTAGCTAGGGAATGTTAATATTGTCATCATTTATTGAGCAATCACTACACTCCTATGGGGTATTAGCGCCTCATTTAACAGACAAGGAAACTGAGGTTTTGACTGTTCATGTCTCTAAAGTCACACAATAAGGGATGAGAAAGAAGGGTTCGAACATTGGTTGGCTAACTCCAAAACCTAAGCTATAAAGTCTACAGTGTAATAAAGTGAAATAGGGAGCTTAAATGTTAGGAGCAGGCAGAGAAAACACAGCCAGAGAGTTCTGAAACTTGATCAACTGTGAGGGATGGGAGGTGGGACAGTTGTGTACCATAACCTCATGGGCAACGAAGGTGCAAACCAAGCTGACCTTTTGCACCTTTCAGAAACACAAGGTCACTCTCTGAAGGAACTTTGCTTCAGGGCTCTGTAGTAAATCTTCCTAGACTCCCTTATTCTTGTGAAGTAAGTAGAAATAATCGAATTTTCACTCACGGGGTAATGAGACTGAAATACAAAGGAATTCAGTGACTTTGCAACATTCCATTTCATGGTGACATTAAAGGGAAGAAAGAAGAGCAAAATTAGATATGCTTTTGACCACCCTGAGTCCAAGAAACCATTTTTCTCCCACCCCCACCCCCGAAGCTGAGGATTCCTAATAGGTCTTACTTCAAACTAATAGCATATTATAATTTCTTTGTTTCCTGATAAAGTTAAAAAAAAAAGTAGTGCATATTAATTAGCTACACCATTTTGGCCAGTAAAGTTACATTCAGAAAGACGTCAAAAGGAAAGAAATCATTCATAGCAATATGTGGGTCTCTGGCACAAGAGAATGGAAGAAATGACATGTCTGGGATTAGATAATGATGATTGTTGTGCTAAGATTGACATTATTCTGCTTGTTCAATAGAAGAGATTAAAGACTATGAAGAATGGGAAGCAAATATGTTGCTGCTAAAATGGTAGCAACTTGAATTTTTTAAAGAGGAGTTTGGGGTTTCCCTCTTTGCTCTATGCAACTCTAGGGACTTCCGGAAACCAGCCCATTCGATCGTCCTGTCTTAAACATGCATAAAATTGATGCATCTTGAGCTTCCAGATACATGAATCAGGCCATACGGGGGCATTGTGCTGCCTTCTTATGGAGAAATCTCTCTCATGGGGAGGAGGCAGTGCTCAGTAATTCATGGATCTTTAGGATCCCACAGGAACCTGAAGGCTTCCCTTTGGGTACCAAACAGAAATAAGGTACTAATTGTTTGTATTAATGAGTTATTAGCATATGTGTGTTCAATTAGATACGTGTATATTTACATACAACATAATATTGTAATTTTATATAAAGAGCTCCACATCTAGTATATTACACTAATACCCAATATTTTTAAAAAAGCAAAAACCCTTACCAAATGCTGATCAGTCTTTTTTATTTTCTCCATGACTTCCATTCAGAAGCAGGTTGCAGGGCCATCACAGGAGTGTGTACTACCAGGGCAAACTCAGGAGGCAATGTCAGAAAATAGGAATCTAAAACCGCAACCTTCAAGACACAGGAAATAGAAGTTCTCTTCTCATTGAGCTAAGTAGGTGGGAAGGTGAAGGGGACCATCTCCCACTCCCACCCCAACTCATTCATGCATTCATTTGTTTATTTAGGCAGCAGGTATGTCCTGAGCCCCTATCCTGTTCCAGATGCTGAAATGACAGGTAAGTCAGGGGACCATTCTTCTCAGGGTTTGTGGTCTAGTGGGGCAAACACTATAGCACAGCGAGTAACCAATCAAAAGATGTGCATGACTTATTCCAACAACACAATGAGTAGGCACTGTGGCTGTACCCATAACAGAGGATTGGCAATTCTGAAATGGATTTGCTAATCTCCCATTCAAGTATCCCACCTCCTTTCACAAGCAAAAGACTTCCCTGCTCAACCTTCCCCTTGTGGAGATTCCATTTCTCAGAAACTGGAGTTGACAGTTTTGGATTAAAAAGTCCTCATCAATTCTTTATAGTTATTTTAGAAGTTTGGGCGAAATGCCGAGCCAATGTTTACTTGGTTGTGGTTTGATTCTGTACCTTGGCACAGCGAGGGATTTTTGTGGGTGATTATTCTTCTGAATATTTTTTTCTGGATTCAACATACCACCTACATCGTCCTCTCATAATTATCACACTCTCCTGTTAATTTTTATTTTGAAGTTCTCAAACTATACAGCTATATTTTCTCTTTTTAGTTTTGAACTTACTTATCATATACCCCATTATTTGTAATAACATTATATAATATATTCATAGCTTTAAATTTCTTCTCTTTTCAAATGTTATTTGAATTTGCTAGTATAAATATTTTGGCATACAGAAAGGGTTTTTAACAAGCAGTGGCATTTAAACTATTTTATTGAGATGACGTGAGCCCAGGAAGCTTGTTGGAATTTACAAATATAATTTGATTTATATTTTACTTCGTAAACCAGGGCCAGGAGAACTCCTAATTAGAACCATGATTTAAAGCTATAAGGAGTACTTATTGAATCAGATCATGAAAAGTCTGGGATGATCAACAGCAAACACTCATCTCACTCTTCATCCAGAGTTCAGGGGGTTAAGTACCTTTTGTCTCAAATCCTTGGTATTAGCTCTATCTCGTAGTGAAGAAGACAATTTAATCTCTATCCATCCACTGTTCTGATTAGTGTATTAGTGAAATCCCTCAATTAACAACACTGGGTGAAATATGAACACTTGGTTTTCACCTTTCTTAGCACTTGTTTCTCACCATTCACCCCTAGATTGCATACTTATTTAACTGTATTCAGAATAGGTCCTGGTATTTAAAAGAAGGGCTATATTGTGCATATGTAGACATGACCTATGTAGATATGGTCTCTTCACTCCTCTTAGTTTTGTTATATCACCTCATAGTAAACTTAGTCTCATGAATATGCACGCATAAAAGTATCCTCTCCCTTCATACATTTTTGGGGTTCAGAAAGGTTAAGTAACTAAGGACACACAGCTATAGTTACAGTAAAGCTCAATTTTTAAGTTAGAATAGGATGTCTTCAGAATCTGGATTTTTTTTTTAAAGATTTGTTTTTATTGCTTTTGACAGAGAGAGAGAGACAGGGAAGGGGGAGGACTCACAGCAGTCTCCATAGTTGCACGTCACTGATTTTCTACATACCGGTAGTTTCATTCCACAAGTGGGCGTGGTACTACACAGGGCAGGAACCAGGCCAGGGACCTCCTGCATGGAGCTTGCCCTGGTAAGAACCAAACTGGGGGCACACCCCAGTTCAGCACATGGGTCCACATGGGCTGGGGCCAGGTTTTGATCCTTGGACCCCTGAGGCTGCAAGGCTAGTTAGTGCTCAACACTCTGAACCATCCTGGCATCCATTGGAATTTTTTTTTTTTATATATACCACTGTACTGAATGGCCTTTGAGAATGCATAAATGTCACAGAATTATCAGCGATGTGGTTAAGTATTTGTGTATAAGGTTAGCTATCTTACCATTATTTTAAATACATAGTGAAAAGTTAGAACATAAATGTCCAAAAGTTGGAAAATGGCAAACCATTTATGGTACAAGGAAATATTATTCTACCATTAAAAATCATGGTTTCAAGAAACAGCGCCATTTGAAGATAGTTATAAGATAAAGCAGAGAAGTAAAATCAAGTTAAGTTACAAGCCAATAGGGAGAATACAAACTTTTCTATAAGGAAAAAAAAGGACTTACATAGAATATACAGGGGGAAAAAATAAGACTGCAAATAAATAGACCAAAACATTGTCAGAGATTTCTATTTTTTACTTTGGGATAATGAATGATTTTAATTCTTCTATATGCTTATCTGTATTTTTCAAATTGCCCACAGTGATCATATATTAGTTTTATGATTAGAAGATGGTAAATTTTATTTTCTAAAAGAAATGTAGAATTAAAACTCTTTAGCTTACTGAAGTCTTTTCTTCTACCCATTCAGTGAATGGTTCTTTAGGGAATAGTTACTGAACACCTACCATCTTTTCACGTGCGAAGTATCAAAATAGGGCACTAACTGCTAAAGGGCTCTACCTTCCAGGAGCTTTTAATCTAGTGAAGAAATGGAGAAAAGAGCACATACTGAGACGGTAAATGCACTAAATATGTATTCAGTGTCTCCTGTGTTCTGGGCTCTATGCTAATCATGTTCTCTTCCATCTGGAACGCGGTTCTGGGAGGCTGATGTTTGTATCCTCATTTTCCTTAAGAATGGAGATAAATGGCAGGGCTGGTGTGTAGAGCCCTGACTGCTGGCTCCAAAATGTCTGCTATTCCAGCCACTGCTGTGGTTTCTCAGGGTGAGAACCTGCAGCCCATGGAGAGCTATCTTCTGGCAAAACTAGAACAGCAGTTTAAGTGCAGAGATTAATCAAGTACCATCCATTGAAGACAAGTTTTAGAAACAGATTCCTACCCCCAACCCACCCAGCCCCCACAAAAGGAACTGAGTTGACAGGTTATTTTGTTGTCCCCTAGAAGCCAGAGATTAATAGGAAACAGGGGAGTGTATTGCCTCTATGGCATCTGTAGAATGACCATGGATCATATTTAATCATTTGCTTGCTCATTTACTCATTGAATATGTACCTTGCAAGCAGCAACTATGCTTGGCAATGGGGACACAATGTACTGGGGATATGGCAAAAAATATACACATATTTTAAGAGATGTAATCTGTGTATTACTTTTTGAAGTTGAATTGAATTATGGTAGCACAGTGTGTACGATGTTTGCTCGAAAGATGGTATTAATCACATGAATGCTAGCATCACCATGCAACAGACAGCACAGTGAAAGAAAATGGAGGAAGCACAGTTGTCATTAGAGGAGCACAAGACCATCTTGAACTGCTATTTGAAATTCAAGAATGTTGTGGAAGTACGACAATGGAGGTGTGAGTGTACAACAGAACCTCCAACAGACCTAACAATTGCATGCATTTGTGACAAGTTTGAGATGCACAGTAAATTGAACCAGCACGCTCAGTGGTACAAGTGGACATTGGTCAATGTTGCTCAAACAGAATTTCGCCATCATCATAAGTGTCTGGATGCTGATGGTCACTGCTTGAGCACCTCTTGTAATTGCAGAAGTCAAATGTGACATGTATTCATCTTTTTTTACCATTATATTTTGAGTATTACAATTTTAATACAGTTTTTTTCTTTCTTAAAATGTGTATACATTTTTTTTGTACTGTCTATATAGAAAATAGAATTACTACTCTTTAGAGTAGGGGTGTCCAATATTTTGGCTTCCCTGGGCCATGCTGGATGAAGAAGAATTGTCTTGGGCCACACGTAACATACACTGACACAAATGATAGCTGATGAGCTAAAAATAAATAAATAAATCGCAAAAAAAAAAACCACCTCATAATGTTTTAAGTTTACTAATTTGTGTGGGCTGCATTCAAAGCCATTTTGGGCTGCACGCAGTCTATGAGCTGCAAGTTAGACAAGCTTGCTCTGCTCACAGTGTGGGCGACCTTCTGAACAATTTGTTATAAAATGTGCGTGAGAAGTGCTGTAACAGAGGGGTATAAATGGACTGAGACCTCGCCAGGAGGGAGACTACTAACTTCACAGGAAACCAGCTAGACAGTAAGCTTATGAGAGCAGCAGCCCAGTTTATTTCTTCTCCTTACGGTTAGAGCTATCAGTTAGCAGTTCTGCTTTGCAACAAAAGCTCAATAAATGTGTTGAAACTGTTGAAAGTTGAGGTCATCTGAAGTCCTAGAAGGTCATCATTGAAATTTACAGAAGCATTCTGAACATTTTATACATTGTCTTCTGCTCCGAACAGTTCCCATTTTTCCCCACTGCTATCATAATCTACATCTTCTGAAGACAAGTCTTAAGAATTGCATGAGGAAATCTAAAAGAATAATTATTTTGTCTTCCTTCTCAGATCAGTTATAGAAGCAAGGAACATGAACACTATGGTCAGCCACTCTACCCTCTCTGGATTGGTTCCATGGATATCAGAACCTTCTCTGTGTTCTATAAAGCAAGATTACCAATGTTGCCCCTTTCCCCACTTAAATAACACACTTTTGTTGCTCCAGCGCACTCAGTATAGACACTCTATCTCATGTACGTCTATGAGGTTTCTACTCTCTTTGCTTACACCACTTTAACCACAAAGGCCTTCCTCTTCCCTTTCTCCCAGCCTTTTCCATAACACCTGCTTCACTATCGAACTTTTTAAATGTCCGTAGTATTTGACCCACTGCCAGGAATTTACCTTACAGGTTTGCTTGTTGAAGTATATTGCAGAAATTGAGGATAGCCATTTTCTACCTTTGTGCCTTTTGAAATGAATCATCTCATCTCACACAGGCCTGGTTTGCCCTGTTCAGTGCCTTTCCCCTTCCCCAACTTGATCTCCTAACTTTTCTATTGTCCACCCTTCAGCTGCATTATCCTTCTTTCTCTTCTTAGAATATGTCAATTCTTTGTCCACTATGAGATCTTTGTACCAGCTTTTTTCTCCCCACAGCTCTGCATGGCTCGCTCTCTCTTACCATCTAGTTCTCAGTTTGAGCATCTCCTCCACTGAACATCCCTTCCTGGTCACCTCAGCAAGGGCCAGATAGTGAAGAATCTAGACTTTGCAGGCCACGATGCAACGTCTTCAATGATTTGAACAACTGTTATTGTGGAAAGCTAATAATCTATTCTTACATTTAAAAATGTAGGAAGTATTTTTAGCTCACAGGCCATAAAAAACAAGAGGGAAGGCTGGATTTGGTATAGACCATAGTTTGCCGGGTCTCTGATTTAATTTAAACAATATTTTCTGGTCATTCTTGATTACAATACCCTGCTCTATAGTTAATGATAACACGTATCACTACCTGCTATTTTGTTTGTTTGCTGTTTGTCTTCCCACAGTAGATCAGGAACATTGCCTATCTTGTTCGCTGCTATGTCTCTAGTACCTATGAGAGTGGTTGGTACATGACATTTATTCCACAAACATTTGTTGAATGAATGGTTAAATATCAAGGCAGACTATATGCCCTTTGAGGACAGAGGCCATGAGAGAATTGTCTCTGCATGATTCATAGTACCTAGGAGATGAGCTTGAACTCTTGTTCAATGAATAAAAGAGCTCTTCAAAGTTAGCCTGTGCTAATACAATTTCTTGTAAGCTCATTTAAAAAAAAATTGCTCTATTTTTAAAGAAAACAAAAGTAGAACCTTTGTCTTCATGAATTTAACATTTGTGGTCTCTCTTTGCTGTTGACACAGAAGTTCACGACATGAAGTAGTTTGCAATTTTGCTGAAAGATTAATTGCAATCCTAGAGGCTGGTGAATAGAACTTGGCCTCTTAGAGACTAATGTGGGCAGAAGCCAGTGCACGGCCCAGGATGTGTGCATTTAGGGGTGCAGTGGGGTTCAACTTATAATCTTTCATGTGTATGAAAATCTTATTTCTGTCAGAAAATAGAAAAATGATGCCTGAAATGAAGACAACTTCTAGAATGATGAGGTAAGTGAAGGAGACTAAAAAAGTATTAGCTCTTAGCCAGAAAATAAACCTTTTTAATAAAGAGTGAAATGTTAAATATGTTGGTGACAAGAATCTATGATATCACCAAGCCAGCCATATGTTCATTATAAGAATTAATAAAAGCAAAATTTGTGAAATGAATTTGATGTTTCAGCCAGGATAGAAGCAGCTTATCAAGTGAGAATTGGATCATTTACATATAATTTTGCAGTGATATGAAGCTACATTGTGTTGGAAACATGATATATTATGATGGTCTTTATGAATCTGGGAATTTTTGAGGGTTCTGGGAACTCTTCTTTATGAGTTAAAGAACTTGTTATTATGTAATGAGCTCACAAAATGTTGGCATCATTACAAGCAAGAGATGGATATCAACCTATAAAAAAGAATTAAATAGGATATTATCACTGGCAGAATTTAAAGGGAGAGGACACTGTTCTATCGTTGACGTACCCTTTTCTCTGCTCTTTCCTCAGAGACCCCCTTCACATTTTATTCTTATCGTGTTGGACTGTTGGTCCTTTGCTCTCAATTCTCCTGCCAGCCATTTTCCCCTGGAAATGTTCAACCATTAACAAATGCCTTACTGCTTAATGTGCTCTCTGAAAGTTCAGAAAATGACATAGACAATGTCTAATCATTAGCTTGCACAGTATGACCAGTGTCAACATTGTTATGGTTTGCATAATTTTATAGACAGAATCTGTTTTAATTAAATACCACCAGACTAATTTACTGTGGTTTGGTGGATAAGTTGATAACAATTATAAAATAATTGTGTAGACGGAGCTTGTTCTAGGGGCAACTCTGTTTCATCTAAACAACCAAAACGAAGCAGCATAATATTTGACGTTAACTGGTATGTTTCATTCCTCGTATACCTTGCATCTTTTGCCTTTTGCTCAGTTAGTCAGTGGTATGCTCCTGGTTAATAAATTAAAATATTACCCTGTCCCATTTGGATCAGTGACTCTAAACTCAGAGAACAAAAGTGCAGTTCTTAACTTTGGCATTTTTAAAAGCCAAAAACCAAACATAAAATCTTTAGTTTAGAAGAATATACAACTAGACAGTTTTTCTTTCTTTCTTTCTTCTTTTTTTTTTTTTTTATCTTTTCACATTTATAGAGAGAAATTATCTTTTTGTCTTCAGTGCATATTTATTTCTATTTTACTTTTTTTGACAGATAGAGAGACAGAGACAGAGACAGTTAGAGAACCGAACTGTGGGAACTCCCCAGTTCAGCACGTGGGTCCTGCCTGGGCCGGAGCCGGGATTCGATCCTCGGTCCTCATGGCCTCAAAGCGAGCGCTCAACCCGCTGAGCCGTCCCGGCTTTCCCCAAAGCACTTGAGATGCCAACTTTTTTTTTTTTTTTTTAATATTTATTTATTTATTTATTTATTTTTGACAGTCTTTCTTCTTTTTAAGATTTATTTTATTGTTTTTGACAGAGACAGAGAGAGACAAAGAGAAGTGGGGAGGGCCCAGAGCAGTCTCCATAGTTGTACGTCATCAGCTTTTCAACATGGTTTTGTTCCACACAAGTGGGCAGGGGCTGCACAGGGCAGAAACTGGGCTGGGGCCTCCTGCATGGGAGGCATGCCCCCTCAAGCCAGGAACCCAACTGGGGGGCAAGAACTGAACTGGCTGCCTCCCAAATGGGAAGCACACCACAGTTCAGCATACAGGTTCACACAGGCCAGGGCTTGGATTTGATCTTCAGTCCCTGGGGCTGCAAAGTGAGCGAGCCATTCTGGCTTCCCCCCGTTTTTCTTATTCCTGGAAATAGAGAAAGGTTGTTTGGACTGAGGGGTGGAACAGGGCAGTTGGAATGGAAACAAAAGGACTACATGTCCTTGAGTGTGAACAAAATGGGATGAAAGAACTTTACAGAGTTTTTGGGAATCTGAAAATAGAGAGGAATTTTGCCCTGTGCATCCTGGTTAGGACCCCAAAAAGCAGCAAGACCTCAGGTCACCTGCCCTGTGGAGATTGTGTCTAGTTGTCCATTCACTTGTTTGTCTGCTCAGCATATATTTTCTGCCTTCCTCCTGTGTTTAGCAGTGTTGAAGTATGAGCCTAGGAGCAAAAGCTCTTGTTGAACAAACCCTTTGCCCACAGTCATGTCAAACTGAGGGTGACTCCATCCCTCTAAGTGTCCAGGATGAAACCTTGGCATTATTTTCTATTCCTCTTTCTCCCTCACCCTCCATTCAATTCAACAAGAGATTCTGTTGGCTCTACCTTCAAAGTATATCCAGAGTCCAAAGATCGTAATTTGTCATATAATAATGCACATGTTTTTGCCCAAATTTGTGAGGGGAACAATAGGATGTATAATATACATGGGTGGCACTAATTCAGCGTCTGTGTAAATGTTTTTAATTCTTTTATTTCTGCTATGAGTTAGAAGTGTAATGCTAGAAATGAATAATAACAGTATCTGTATACAAAAATAAAACGTTGGGCCACACACATGGGTGCACATTATACTCAGAAGCACATTATACACAGCAAAATACGGTATTTCTCTCCACATCCACTGCTACTGAAATAGCTCCCAATGGGAGCTCCTTACTTCAACCTGCCTCCTAGAGTGTGTTCTCCACATAACAACCAGGGCGGTCTCTTTAAGTCAGATGATGCTATTCCTCTGCTCAGAACTGTTGGTGAATTCCCCTTTCCACTCAGACTAAAAGCCCAACCCAGTCTGCTGCTCGCCATTGCTCTTCTAAAGGGAGCTCTTGCTTTTCTCACCCTTGCTCTCTCTACTCTGCTTCAATGACTTCCTGCTGTCCCTTGAGCAAGCTCACTCCTGTCCTTGGGCTTTTGCCCCTGCTAGTCCCTCTGCTTGGAATATCCTTGTCCCAACTATCCACGTGACCAGCTTCTTCACTTCTCTCAAGTCTGTGTGGAAATACCGTAAATTCTTAGTTAACGGGCACCTGTGGGGATTGGTAGAAACCAGATAAATGTAAGTAGACTCTCACTTAACTGGAGCAACCAACACTCTTTCAACTTGCCCAAGAGCTGGCCAGTTGCTTGACTTCTGGTTAACAGGGAGTCTACTGTATTACTGTCTCAGTGATCTCTGTTCTGGCAAGACTATTCAAGATTTCAAACCACCACCCCTAGTCTGCACTCTGAATCCTCTCTACCCTACTCTGCTTCATTCTATAACATTTATCAGCTTCTAACATCCTATAGAATTAGGCTTATTTATTATGCTTTTCATTGGTTATTTCCTCATCCAAGAATTCCATGCTTCCCGAAGCCAGGGATTTTTATCAGTTTTGTTCAGTGGGTTGTCCCAAGTCTAGAACAGGGTCTGGCAAATAATTGGTGCTCAGGAGATGTTTGCTGGTAGAGATTGTTGAAGGAGTGCTTCACAGTATAGTGTGGAGGAAACAGTGCAGTGATTCCTCAAGCCCTGAAAATTAGCACAATTATGGAGTCCCTGACCCAGAGAGACATGGAGGAAGGTTCAGAAATGGCTTTGAAAGGGTTCAGCCTGAGAGATTGTGAGGTCAGAACAAGGAGTACCACCACCACAGTAAACACTGTGGATGGGCGATCGGGACCTTAGGAATGTGGGTCATTGGGGTAACTGAGTATGGGGCAAGGACTGTTGGCCACAGACAGCCCACACCACACCAGCACTGTGTAAGACCCCAGCTATTTAGGTGCAACTTTGAGGAAAAGGCAGATTAAATTTTCTTCTCTTGGCAGAATATGGGTTACTAATAAAAAGTAATGTCACATATAGAAAATGTTACAGGCTCTGTACACTTGAATTGTGTGAACTAAGAATTGTACCTCCTACCCTAATGACTTGCCCAACCTGTGTGATGCCTCAGTAAATTTGGATCTAGTCAAGTATGTCATAGTAGACACATGCAGTATGACACTGAAAAATGAATTTGAAAAATGAGGCAGAGAGAAAAAGAAGGTTGTCTTTTACCATTTTCCTTTGTGCAAAAGTCGATTTTTCATGTCATGCACTCTTTTGCATCTTCTTATTCAGATATTCAGATTGTGGCATATTTTCTCAGAAGCCTGAGGGAATATTATTAGATAACATCCCAATAGCCTGCCATTGCTTATTCAGTAGACACAATATACTTACCTTACAGACAATTAGATGGGAAATTTGCTTCCATTATGCATTTCAAGCACATTAACTAAATACCATATGTGAGATACTGTCTACAGATGAAACACATACAGGCTGAATTAGCAGCAGCCTCATGGATGTATTCCACTGGGACATCAAGAATAACATGTCCAAAATGAAACTCATCCTCAACCTCTAAGTCCACTTCTCTGTGTTCCTTAACTAGGCTAAAATCCTCTCCATCCATCTCGTCATCCAAGCTGCAAACCCTGGAGCCTTTCCAGGATAGCACTACTCAAAATGTGGTCTGCAGATGAGTGTTGGACCACAGTTACCATCATAACAGGACAAGGACAGAAGTTGAAAGTAAATATCAGAAACTTAAAGTAAGGTGGCATTACTGCAACATCCAAGTGCATGATCATTTTCTTTCCTTTTACAAGAGTAGTGGTCCACAATTATTGGAATTTCTATAAATTGGATTTCACCAAGATAATTTGAGAAGATGTTCTCAGCTACTTCTTTCCCTTCCCCACATATCCAAGCTGATGTCAATTCTAAAATAAACCCTAAACATTTCTGAAGTCTATTCTCTCCTCTCCTTTAAGTCTGGGTTCTCACTGCTTACCTGGCCTGTGACAATGGCCAAGTAACTTGCCTCCTTCCTCCTTTTCTTTATTCCTTCTCTAACTATACACAATATTGCCTCCAGAACAGTATTTTAAGATGTAAATATGATCATATGCCTCCCTGTTTAAAATTCTCCACTACTCACGGAACTAAGTACATGTTCTTGGAGGTTCTCCACAATCTGACCCTTTTCTATTTTTCAGTTCAATCTTCTGCCATTCTCTGCTCTTTATTCTGTACTATGCTATCCATATTGCTTGTATTTGGGCTCTAAACACACCTTTTTCAGATCTCTGCAACTTGAAACATTCTTTTTCGGGGAAAGCCGGGACGGCTCAGCGGGTTGAGCGCTCGCTTTGAGGCCATGAGGACCGAGGATCGAATCCCGGCTCCGGCCCAGGCAGGACCCACGTGCTGAACTGGGGAGTTCCCACAGTTCGGTTCTCTAACTGTCTCTGTCTCTGTCTCTCTCTCTATCTGTCAAAAAGTAAAATAGAAATAACTATGC
>PVKE010019909.1:0-20307 GCA_004027555.1 Craseonycteris thonglongyai | reverse complement strand
ATGTCTTTGCCTACAAGTTGCCCCTAATCCTCTGCTTGGTGGGCTTGAATGTCTCTTGGATAGTCACATATCAACAGGACCACATACAGTTACTACACCCACAAATGAACTAACCCTGATTTTAATTTATTCCATAGATTATTCTCCTTGGTGTGATTATGAACGTAATGGAACAAAGCCTTCCTGGTTAAAAGAAGCCTACAAAAAGGGAGTTTGCCATGCAAAACAATCTTCCAGAGACACAGGCTAAATCACCAAACAATCCAGATCTGTCCACAGAACTTTAAAACAAACACGAGAAATCTCTGGTGTAGTTTAACTACAGACTAGATGACCTGGGCATATGTCCCTTAAGGCTTTTTAATAACAGACAGTCTAACACATGATTTAAAACAGACCTTGTCCAATTATATGTATGGTTGGCTCTGAATAAGCCACAACCAATGTTTTGTTCTCTTCAATTTACTTAAAAATGTTTTGTAGAAAGGAGGAAAAGTCACCTATGCAATTCTAGGCATGTGTTCTTTTTTCTATGACTCATTTCCCCATTTTGTAATTATGGGGATAAAAGTACTGGCTTAAAATAAAGCCTGGAACCAAGAGGAAGGCTATCATTTCCTAGACATTTTCTCCATATTTAAAAAGTGGCATTAGTGAGAACTCAAAACCCTTTGTCTTCAGAACACTGTAAGCTTCAATGTCCAGCTGTAAAACATAATAATAATGCATGTCTGAACTAATTCTGAGAAAATGCTTTGTAAGTTGCAATATAGGATTACTCTTCTTTTTGAAGGATGAAAGTTGGATTATAGTTTGGGCCACACAATTACCCATATCCCATACTAATTTGATCACACAGATTAGTAAGGGATATTTCTGAGTCAGAAATCACAAACTGAAATGTCTACAGGGGGGCAAGGAAAGTAAAATACAGGGGAGAAGCAGGTCTGGAAGGTTAGAAGGGGGGTGTGGAAGCCCTGTGACTAAGTGAGGAATATATGTCCTGTCCACAGTGGGCAACCGCATGCTGGTTTCAGGGCTGGCAGTCACAAGCCCCTCCTTCCCTGGTCTGCTTATTTTTCAGGAAAAGCTAAGACTGGGATTTATGCAAAATTTACTAATTTTCAAACTTTGGTAAATCATTTTAAAGTATCCAATTAAGGTACTGAGCTGGCCCAAATAAACATATACGAAGGCCAAATTCAGCCCTATGCCCTCTGCCTATGGCGTCTCCATGAGGTTTTGTGAAGCAAAGGCCAATGAACTAGACTCAACAGGGTGATCACTTCATAAGTCATATAAATGTCTAATTTCTCTGCTGTATACCTGAAAGTAATATAATAGCGTATAATAGTGTATGTCAACTGTAATTGGAAAAAAAATTAACAAACAACAATAACAAAAACACCTATCTGCATGGTGTAATGACCTCAGACAACAGGAAAAATGGATCACAGTGTCTAGCATTCTTCTGACTCTTTGCTATATAACATGCAGGAACCTACTGTGCTTATAGTTTTACATGCATTGTTATTTAAACATCATAGGAAGCCTTTCAGAAAGGCATTACCGTAACCCCCATTTTCAGCGGGAAAAAAATGAGGATTAGAGAGAGTTTTAAGGTCATAACGCTGGTAAGTGATACAAACCAGGTTAAAGTCCATGGTAGAAATTTGGTGTTCAATGATCAGTGATTTGGGCTAAAAGAGTAATAACTTGAGGTTCCTGCTCCCTATGTATCCCCAAAGTGAGAGGGGTGTTCTGTGGATTAGTTTGAAAGCCTAACAGAAATCTCCTATTTACCCTTTAATTGGATAATTTTGTTTGTTTCCTATTCACAAAGAGAGTTTATTTGTTAGGCACAATCTCTCAAATTAATCAATCCAGGATGAACTCTTGTTAAAAAGAAAAAAAAAAGTTGAAAATGACTAGTTAATAGCACTGTGACATTGCAGAAATTATTAAAATGATAAAACATTTTATAATAAACTTTATATAATTTACACTTACATAATCTAAAGTATATTTGCACTTTCAAATATTTATTTGGTTTTCAAACTATTAATACTAACTAATGGACCTTCACATATTTTTACTTTGACAGATAAAAGTTATTTTTCAAAAACGAAGTTATTTTTCAAAGAATATATGCATAAAAAATTAGGCTCATAAAGACACAGTTGCAAAAGGAAGGGGAGGATCATGCTGTTTGCACTTCACATTGTGTGATGTGACCAAAATCGGTGCCATTAGATTGCTAAGCTGAGCACCAAACTGAATCTTCTACTTTGCACTTTTTTTTTTGTTCCCAAAAATAATAAAAATAAGGACTAAGATGAATGAGGGTAATTTTTCACATGCTAGACATCCCATCCATATATTCATAAAGAACAAGTTATCTCTGAAAGCGAATACGTCTCAATTTTCCCATTTTAAAACAATTATCTTTGATAATGTAATAAAAAAATCAATATGGCATGAATAGCATGCACTCTCATTTATCTGTCAAAACGTGGCACTTAGGCTCTGGCGAATCCAGCAAGCTTGTCAACTTTATCACCTACCTTTAGCAAAGTTTGGAAGTGATATATAACAATGCTCAGCTATGAAGAGAGCTAGTGTCCCGGCTGTAGCTATGATCTGGGCCTGTAACACAACAAAAAAGTCATGGTGTTACACAGCTATGCATTCAGGATCCGGGGAAAGTAATTAGAAGTTGAACTTAGAAACATTTAGGTAACATGGCATGACTATAATTTATTCCTCAGTTAGCATTTTTACACAACAGTGAACACAAATCTCCTCATTTGCTGGGCCTGCATAAAACAATCCGAAAGATGATATTATAGTTGTACAATATCAAAGTGAATTATAAACATGTTTAATGGGCTTTAAGAGAATTCACGCAATCACCAAGAAAACTGGAGACATTTCTTTTTTTTTTTTTAGAGCTATTACAACAGCTATTTCAAAGCTTACGGTAAGTCCAATTTCCATCCTAATAATAATAGTTTAAAATTTATTATTTGAATTTTTTAAAAATCCCGTAGGAAAATTTTTAGCAAGGGGCAAAAAGAAACTACTGGGAAACAGAAGAGGGCTATTGGGGAGCAAGTTGAAATGACGTCTTTTCTAGTAGGATTTCTCTCTCAACGCCTCCCATGATCTTGCCTGCTCTTTTCTCTTAAAAAGTTTGCAGTTAAACGCCTTTGGAGTTGCAGCTCCACCAACCTCCTCCTAGAGCAATTATCCCTGAACAGTTGGTTGTTCCTCTTTGGGTGAAGTTGGCGCGGCGCGGGTCACAGGTGCCCCTCGACACGCCACGCAGCTGGGGTGCCTTCTCCCCCGCAGCTCTCCGCTCGCGTTCGGCACGTCCCCTGCTCACGTTCCCCGTCAAGTTCAAGGTCACGTTCCTCCTCCAGGTGCCAGGGGCGGGCGCGGCGCTCTCACAGCCCCGCGCGTGCCCCCTGCGCCCCCTGGGGCGCAGATGGGGCTGCCTCCCACCCCTCCGCGGGACCACGGCGCGAACCTGACCCCTACCTGGGCCGTCAGCGGGTCGCCTGCCGACTCCCCTCCCGGGGCGCTGTGGGCCGGTGCTCCCGGGGCGGGGCCTCCTGCCCGGGGCGGGGCCGAAGATCGGAGGGAGCAGTGGGCTGGGGAGACCTCTCCGGGTCCCGGCCTTTTGCCCGGGCGCGCCGTCGCCCCGGAGCCGAATGCATGCGAGGGGCCTCCCGGGTCTGGCCGGGTCGCTCTGGCCTGGAGCCCCGGCAAGGCGAGCCCGAGGCCCGCCCTGCAGCGCCCCCCAGGTCCCTGACACTTTCTCCGAAAGGCCCCTTGGTCCTAGAACAAATTCACCTCCTTTTAAGGCGTCTTGTTTGTGTTCTCTCCAAGAAGTTCCCAAACTATGTGGGGCTCGTGCCGGGATGATATTATCTCCCCCCTCGGGCAGGCTCCCAGGCTGAAAAGAAACATCGGTTTAAACGCAAGAGGGAAAGTGACTAATGAGAGAGCCCCCAAATATCAATTCCCTTTAGCTGTTTAAGGAATTTCGGGCCCAGGCTGAAATCAAGGCAAGAATTTCTGCCTTCAGAAGGACGCCTGCTAAGTATTAACACTAGCAGCTACCTGGTCCCCTGAGGTGGATGCTAGTCCTGTCTTGTCTGTCTCCTTACAAACAGGGTCCGTCCTGGCCAGATATCCCTGAACAGCCTCGGACAGTTTGGGCATAGTACTGCCTTCCTCGCCTAAGGCGACAACCACAATCAAAATGCTCTTTGATTATGTTAATCATCTAAATGGACCTGTCATTCATAGGTTGGCCATACTTAACGTTTTAAACAGGACAGCACCGTTTTTTTTCATATTACCCAGCAGTCCCGTCGCTTTAACATAGATGTCAATTTTGTCGCATTTCAAATTTTTGTATAAAACAATGGGGGTTGCTTATTCATCATAAGGCCTTATGCTAATCAATGCGTGCAGTAAAACTACTAGTGTGACAAAAGAGGAAGTTCCATTGACTTCATCCAGTCAGGGCCAGGCTACTTGAGCTAGCGACAATCAGACTCGACTCCCTGCAGTGGTGGGGAATTCAAGAGGCAGTCATTGGCAAGGCCATGAACTATTCTAAAGACTATGAAGTTAAAAAAGAAAAGAAAAGAAAAGAGGCAGTCACTAAGCTCCATTCAGCATGCGGACCCAGGAAGGTCTGAATGTACCGAAACTACTCAATGGGCTCACCTGGCTGTTTGCTTCCATCAGGTTAGGAATGTGGGATGTGGTGACTGAGTCTTACTGTTATTTCTACCTTCATCTGCCCATAGAGATTCTTTCTGCCCTATATTCAGTTTGATTCAGACTTTTCAGACTCATATTTAGGTTCAACAGTGTGTTCACTATTTTTTTTTATTACAGCAGAACTTTCTGGTGAGTCATTAGCATATACCGACTTGTGATAGCAGTCAGGGAGTCTTTTTCTTCTCTCTCTCTCTCTTTGGTGTATTCAGAAAGACCGAAATTTGCTGTGTAAGGTTACTTCATTGGAGAAGTATTCATAGTACAATTGTGGTGAAATACAGTCCCTCCCTACGTACATCTATCTACATTTTTGTATGAGTTCTGTCACTGAAGAATAATTGTTAGCTCAATCTGTTCATGTAATAAAACTTTTGTTATCATCTTACTTTTCCATGAACACAGAATTTTACATGCCCATCTTGTTTTTGTCATCCCAATATCCCATTTTTGTCTCAAGGAAATATGGTCAACCTAGCCATTCCTGATGTCTAAATAAGGAGAATTCTAGAACAGACTGAACAGAGGTCTAGTCCTAATCAATTCATCTGTCTTAAGAAAAAACATTTGAATAGATGCCAAAAAGGCATTTAGCATATTCAGGAACCTTCTTCATAAAATACCTTTGAAATCTAGAAATTGAACAGTGGATTCTGCTCAGAATACTGTATATGTCATCTGATATATGATATCTCAGAGTATTGACAATATCTTATCAAAACTAAGATTTTATAGAGTAAAAATTTCAAGTTATTTATTTATTTATTTATTTATTTATTGGCAGAGAGAGAGAGAGAGAGAGAGAGAGAGAGAGAGAGAGAGATACAGAGACAGAGAGAAGGGGGAGGGCCCAGAACAGTCTCCATAGTTGCACATCATTGGTTTTTCCACATAGTTTCATTCCACAGGTGGGGGCGGGGCTGCAGAGGGCAGGAACTGGGCTGGGGTCTCGCCCCGGTGAGAACTGAACTGGGGGCACTCCCCAGTTCAGCACATGGGTCCACATGGGCTGGGGCTGGGATTCGATCCTCGGTCCCCAGGGCTGCAAAGTGAGCGCTTAACCCACTGAGCCATCCTGGCTTCCCCAAGTTATTTCTTTAAAAAATAAAAAATTATTATATCAAATATTTAACAGAAGGATTAAAATAAAGAGTAATCAAGTGGCCACACACGAAATAAAATGTGCCAACAATGACCAATTAAAACATTATGGAAAAAGTGCATTTTATTCACAATAGCAACAAAGAACATGAAATAACTAGGAATGATAAAAAATGAGAAATGTGGGGAGATCTGAAAAAGAAAAATGCAGGAATGTTGAGAAATTTTTATAAAATATTTTAATGGGAGACATAGGATATCCTTAGTGAGAGGACAAGATTTTAAATATGTAATTACTAACTCACAAATTAAAAGTCAAAAAAATTCTAGAATTCACCTAAGAAACTATACACGCTAGAATAGCTTAGATTGGTGGTTCCCAGACTGTGGTCTGGGGGCACCTGGGGTCCCAAAAACCCTTTCATGGGGTTTACAGGATCAAAGTTGTCTTTATAATAGTTTATTGACTTTTTCACTCCCATTCTTTCACTAGAATCCAGTGAAGCTTTCCATTGGCTATTTAATATGCAATATCACAACACATTGAATGACCATGTAGATATGTCTTCTGTTATGTGAGACACTCAGGATATTTGCAAAAATGTAAAAATGCCATTTCTTCTTCTGAATTTTTTGTTTTGAAATCGATCTATAGCTGTTTTTCATTTTAAAATGTGATTTGTGTTAACATGTAATGAATTTTCTAGCATTCTGAAATTAATTTGAAAATAAATATATTTTTAATTTTGCAGTTTTAATTTCTAATATGGTAACTATGACTAGATGTAACTCATAAACGAAAGCTCTCTTTGTGTCCTCAGTGATTTTTAAGAGTGTAAAAATGGGTCTGGCAACCACAACATTTGAGAACCTTTTGATAACAACAAAGAAAAATCATATTATTAAGCTGTAACAATGAAGAGTATGGCACTAACACGAGACTAGAACAGTGCATCCAATCCTATCAGCCTCAGAGCATCATGGACAAAACCTCTAGTCCCACAGTCAGAGTTACTGACTCATAGCAACAGTGGAGACTGCCCAGCGGAGGAACCCTGAGGTAGCGTTCTGATAGGCCCAAAGCAGAGCAGGGCCGGGAGTGAAGGGGTCAACATGAGGCATGGACCTCGAAATGACACTAGGGTCCTGTTTCCTTGGATTTAGGTGGAATGTTGCATTCAGAAATGCCTTATCTGAAGTTCTGCACCTGCGTTGTGAATCAAAACCACTCCTCTGTATCAAAGTGAGTTAGCATTCTATGAAAAATGGGGTGTTCCATTCTTACTGATGTAAGTTGAAAAATCACATTTTCTGATAGTCTATGATATTAGAGAACTAGGTTTTCCAAAGAGTAAGAAAGCAGTAGTCACTCAAAGAAGGTGGCAGTTGTAACAGCTTTATAGCTGCAGAGAGCCTTTGGAAGAAATATGCTTTCCTATTCATCTTGCAGCTGGCTCCACCAGCCTGATTAACAGTCAGGTGGGTTTTACTTTATATGAGCTATTTTTTCTTTTGCAAAACAAAACAAAACAAAACAAAAACGAACAAAACAAAACCATATTAAATAGTCCAAAAACATTTGCTAACAGATATAAGAACTTACCATATGATACAAAGCCATAAAATGCAATGTAAGAGGAAAAAATTTGTTCAGGGAATGATTTTTGGTTAGCTGTCAGGAAATATGTAATTGGATGTCTGTGGCACATCACACACATGATAAATACTATAAGGATTAAAAAGTTAAGTTTAGAAAATCAAACCAAAAGTCAAGATCAAATTTAAATTAATATCTTTAAACACCTAGGTGGGAAAATATTTTGTTTAAAAGCAGTTACATAGGAAAATAATTGTAACTTAAAATTTTGGCATGTTCCTTAAAACTATCAGCCAAAACAAACAAACAAAATACAGCCGTGGAAGGGAAATAATACCCTAGAGAAAATAGGTACAACACATCAAATATACTTCTTCAATCCATAAAAAAAGTACATTGAAATTGATGAGAAAAATGTCAGAATGTTAATGGATAAAGAATCCCATGTAGAGGTGATACATGCAGGGATCGGCAGTTGTCTATGGGCACAAAAAGGAAAAAGTAGGTAATTCTATATGGGTCTGGGTTGAGGGGCTGATAAGGGCAACAAGAAGAGGATGGTAGTCAGGGAAGACTTCTCAGAGATGTTTGGTTTGAGGTATAAGGATGCATAGGAGCTCACTAGGGTCGACAGGGAAAGGAAGTGGAATCAGATAGGCAGAGTGGCATGTGCAGAAACAAATGTATGGGAGATAATAAAGCTACAAGATGGGTGAGCTTGATCAAAAAGCCCCACATGACAGACCAAAGAGTACAGATGTATTTGATCAGGGGAAGTTACTAAAGAAGATTCGGTAATGAATACCACAATCTGATCATGGAGACAAAGAGGAAGAGGTGATTTGAGAGCTAGTAAGGATTTTTGATGGTCAGAGTTGCTAAAGTGAATGTGAAAAAGAGACACAGAAATTGAGGATGCCTAAGATTTTTGCCTTGGGTGTAGTGGCATAGGAAGGAGCCTTCTATTTGTTAGTGGTAGACTTCCCCTTCATTCTGCCTCTACAAGAGATCTATTTTGGGGGAAGGAATACCTTGATAAGCATGCTTGGACACACACACACTATCACCACCACCACCTCTACCACCATAAGCACCATTCTAAGGGGTGTGATTACTTGATGACAAATGGTTGGCTACAGAATTGGGAGAGTTGGATCTGGCCATTTGAGGCCTTTGTTTTGCTGAGTAGAATTGAAATTTGGGGTGATAAAGACTCTGGGGGAGGAACTGAGAGGCCCAGGAGCCATTTGATTGTGTTTTGCTCGAGTGTGAGGGGATGTAACCATCTTCCCTGTCTCTCCATGAAGCCATTTGGAGACTCAACCAGAGGGTGGTGTGAGATGGAGGAGATACGGTGAACTGCTAAGTCTGACCTCAAAGTGACTCAGATAGACCCAACCCTATTCTGCTTACATGAACTAGTTAGAGGACCGTGGTCCTGGAAGCTGAACAGAGATGCCGTGAGAGATGGGGGTTTTGGACAGAAACAATGTAGCCTAAATTTTACATATCGAGTTTGAAGTATAAATGATTAGGCATGAGATACAACTTTTTAGGATGTTCAAATTTTAGAATGTTCAAAGTCTCTTTCTTATAAAATAGATTTCCATTTGCTTCTAGCTTCAGAAAGGGCAGAGTTTGCTTTTCCTTTTATATCACTTTGCTCTGCTCGTAGATCTTTATACTGGTTTGCTTCTCTGCTTTCTTGTAATATATTTTTTCTACTGTTATTTTTCCCCCTGTATTTTCTTCCATCTTATTAGGAGATGCTCTTCCTCTCTGTCAGATGGAAGTGAAACACAAGGAGCTGAAGCTCAAAAGTAGAATGTGAGCTTGACTACTCTTAAATCAGAACTGAAGGATAAGCCCAGGCCTCTTATCCTCTCATTCTGGTTTTAACCCACCAGTGGTTGGCGAAGAGGCACAGAGACAGCAGAGAACTGAATGTACTCGTTAGAAGCAGACACACATTGCAAGCTAACAGCTCTTTGTAAATGAGCCGAGCAGAGCTGATGCAGATACCCAGGAGAGCAAGATAGGGGAGAACGGTGCTCAGTCCTGCTTTCTGAGCCCCAGAAACCCACCCACCCATCGATATCTGTATGTGAACTGCAGCCCAGTTAGATCACTGCTCAGCTGTATCCTCATCTCTGTTTTACTTGCTTTGCTATTTAGACTTTCACCATCCTAGAATGTGCCGATGTTTTCCTTATTTTTGCTCCTGCTTGTCCCCTCAACTTTATAATAAATTAAATTGTTGGTTATATTACTCAAGCTTTTTGCAGGAAGACTTCTTGCATTGATGGTACACATGTGTGTTAACTCTGTCAGGCAATAAAATACAGTAAATAATGAAATATGGTATGGTTATATGTAAATGCTCAAATGAGAACTGTGCTGCACAGAGGCGTTAAGATTAAAATCATGCTGTTTTGAATGACTTAAACAAAAGTCTAATTTAGTACCTTCCCACTGATGGGCCAGGAATGGTCCTAGACGTTGGCTTGGTGAGACTTTCCTGGGACATCTCTTTTGCTCCTCTATCCAAACTGAAAAGCCACTTCCCTCCCTCCTTCCTGAACCAGTAAAATCTCAGTTATGATGCACTTGATTGTTCCTCTCCTACAGAAGAGCCTTTACTAGAGTCGGTATGAGGGATACAGGAGGCACTTTTTTAAGAAGATCACTCCTCCACTCTTTAGTCGTTACTCAATGAATATTTAGAGTATATTTACACACTAAAACTGTTCTAGGTATTGAAGTTGAAACTCGTCTCTGCCATACAGTCCTGCAAAATGTTTACAGAATAGCCTTTCATGTGGGCCGACATTCCATAACTATGTGAAGACCAGTAATAGAAGATGATAACGTAAATGACACTCAGTTGAGATGAACATTCTTTCACCACTAACCTTATTTAAACCATTTCATCTATAGTTTGAATGATTGGCTTTTTAGAAAAGGTGGCCCAGGTGTTGTCTTGATCATTGTCTGGTTGCTCTGTTCACCATCAGTTTCCCAGTGCTGAGGACCTGCAAAAGTGCACAACAGCATGCTACTAGTTCAAGTACATCAAAATCATCATTTTAATTACATCTATTTGGGCAAAGGAGCCCCCGATTTTATTTACGGAATTGTTCATAAAATATTCCACATTTTAAGATCTCATTGATGCCACCGACTTCATTCTCCTTTATGAATTTGGAACTTCCTCCATTGCTTTGCATTATGGTGTGTGGGAGGGAAGATCTGTGCAATATTACTATGTAAAAAATGGATGCAAATTGTTCCTGTCTCCACTGTGAAGCATATCCTAATGGAACTCCAACCCAGTGTCTAAAGAAAATGGAATTAGACATCCTTATGCCAATGCTATGAAACTCTACTTGTCAAGGGTCAGTACATAGAAAGAGAAATAAGAAAATAAGTTGTTTTGTATTTTATTCATTCAGAATTATGAATCAAGGGCTTCCTGTATGCCAGGTGTGGCCTAAGTGGGGAGTATATGATAATTAAAGAAAAAATTAGTCAAAAAAATCACTGCCCTTTAGGGGGTTGTGTTCTCCTGGAGAGGAAATAAATTAATAAATAAAATATACTTTAAGATAGTGATTAACATGAGAAGAAAAAGAGCAAGGAAGGTAGATGAAGAGTGTGTTGGGAACAGGGATGGGGTTGCCCATCTTTAGTGTGGGGAGGGCAGGGCCAGCGAAGAAGGTGCCACTTGAGTCCTGTAACTGAGACTCCGAGACTTGAGGGGTAGCTGGAGCATGTGGAGCGCTGGAGTTCTTCTGATACCCTTGAAGGTGTGTCCCCCTGTGGGGATGGGCTGTCCTCTAAAGTACCCTGATTTCCAGGGGTTTCATCTTTACTCCCTTTCCACTCCTGTCAGTGGGTGTGAATGTTGTGATTTCCATTCAGTTCAAGACTATCCCAAGCATTTAGTCATTTAAAATGCTGTGAGCACTTGCACTACACGAAAGAAGCACCAGAAGGAAGAACTAAGAGCTGGAAGTTCACTGGCAGTGCTTCTGAGATTGTGCAAAACACTTAACATCAGTGTGGGGCCTGCTCCCTTTGATGACTCCCCCTCTCCCCGTGACTCTCTCCGGCCATCCGGCCATTGGACATTTGCTCTGAGCACCTTTCATCCCGAAGCTGCGCTTCCTAGTGTTTGCTTCTTGAGTTCCACCGATCAAAGTTTCTCTGAATGTTTGTTTTACCCTGTTTTCATTTATAGACACACAGACACAAACTTAGTGGCAGATGAGGAGAGATGTAAAGTATGGTATAGCTTCCTCTGGTGGTCAACTGCAATGACTCCTCCTGGGCTGAAAAATTTAAGAAGTCATTTAGTTAACCCTGTAGCTAAAGTCCTTTCTTTGCTGAAATTGGTTGGGAAGGAAGAGAACATCACCCAGACACTGTACTCTGCTCTGATACAACAGTAACATGTGTGTGTGTGTGTGACATTTAAAATACAATAGTGTGTACATATATACCAGTATATATATATAGTATTTCATAAGTACTAAACTCTTGAAGATTTTGAGTGCTAAAGATAAGGGGAGGAAGAAAAAGAAAGAAGGAGAGAGAGAAAAAATCAATAGAAAAAGTATGTTTTTACATATCTCACTACTTCAACACAATGAGAAGAGTGTGTAGGGATTGCGTAATTGTCACCTAATAACCATGAAATAGTTTTTAGGCAAACATGGTTCAGCATGAACTTCTGATTAGCAATATAATTGGGCTTCACTATGATTCAATAGTTAATTAATAGGCCAAGGGTTCAGAACATGTACATCCATGGAAGAATTTTGTCCCCTTTGATTCAAGCAACACCAATAAAAATCCCAATGTACATTCTTTTCTGACAGTTTATGAAGCTGACATGAAGGCATGGCCTCATTTTCTGCATTACAAACTAATGTCTGATTTCAAAACTGCAAAAATCCCTGGTCCTGTAATTAATTCAAGGCTGAGAAGCATCGTATGATGGGGTGATACAAGTTGGCATGGTGGTGTTAAATTATACATTTGCCTAAAGACGAGGTAAAGTTATCCCTCAGAGTTTGTTAAAATATTTACATTGCCAATTAGTGTAATGGGGGCAGTAGATTCTGTGCAAGATAGCTTTAGAAAGCAGGAAGACCAACAAAGTAAATGTAAAAAGAAAATTCACCTTTGTAAATAAGTTTAAAAATGTTTTCAGATCTACCAGCATATTCCCCCAGCCCCCACCACCACCCGGGCCAGTCCACCAACTGTGTGGTTTTCACACTTTTGAGTATTCAGTCTTTGGTGCTTTAACAATGTGTGCTGGGACATCTTTTAGGCAGAGCCAATAATTTTAGCCCCTCATTGTGGGAGGTGGTTCTCCCCAATGCTGGTGCAGACTAGAGCAGTAGGTAGGTGGGAAGGGTGAGTACTGAGAACTGCCGCTTCTTGTGGTGCCAAAAAGACGTTAGTGGCTACATGTCATTCAATGCTGTCAAGCCACAAAGTCCCTATTGTCTTCAAGAAGAAGAGAGGACCCTACTCTCTTCCAGGTTGATCTGTTCTCCTTGTCTTTTTTGATTGTGACCCTCACAGCACAATTCACTCTCATTTCCACATATTTATCTATAATATGTGGCCATGTGCCCTGATGGGGCCACGTTCCCACTAGACCCTTTGCATAATACTATTTAATCCCAGCAAGAACCTGAATGGAAAGAAATGAGCTGTTCCATTTCACAGATGAGTAAACTAAGGCTGAGAAGGGTTAAGTAACTAACTTAAGGTAGCACTATGTATCAGTGGGAGAGCAGGGAGTGAAAAGCAATTCTATGTGCAGCTGAGCTTAATCAAGTATGGGATGCATAGCAGCCACGTCTTATTGTAAAAGTTGCCTGAGATAAACTATGTTAATAGCATTTCTTTGTTTGTTTGTTTTGCTTTTTGTTTGTTTGTTTGTTTGTTTTTTGGTTTGGATACTTTATTTACAGGTAAGAAATGGAAAACTTTGATGTGCCAGACTGGTTGGTTGCCTACTTTTAAAAATTGTGGCAAAAGGCATATAGCATGAAATTTATAACCTTAAAATGATTTTTAAGTGTACAGTTCAGTTGCATTAAGGACCCTGACTTTGTTGTGCTACTCTCACCACTGTCCATCCACAGAAGGCTTTTTCATCTTGTAAAAGTGAAGCTCTGAACCATTAAACAGTAACTGCCCTTCTTCATTCCCCACCCCTAATAAACACAACTCAACTTGCCATCTGCATGAATTGACCACTCTAGGTACCTAATAGGAGTGGAATCACAGTGTTTGTCCTTTTGGGACTGGCTTACTTCACTCAGCATCATGTCCTTAAAGTTCATCCATGTTGTACATAGCATGTGGCAGAATTATCTTCCTTTTAAAGACAATAATAGCCTATCCTATGTATAGACCACGTTTTGTCTATGCATTTATCCATCAGTGGACACTTGGGTTGCTTTTACCTTTGGCAGTTGTGAATAATTTTGCTCTGGACATGGGTGTGCAAACATTTCTTCAAGTCTCTGCTTTCATTTCTCTGGCTGTATACCCAAGAGTGGAACTGCTGGGTCAAATGGTAATTCTATTTTAAATGTTTTGAGGAACCACCATACTGTTTTCCATAGAGGCTGTATCATTTACATTCTCACCTGTAGTATACAAGGGTTCAAATTTTTAACATGATCTGCAATATTTGTTATGTTTTTCTTCTTCTTCTTCTTCTTCTTCTTCTTCTTCTTCTTCTTCTTCTTCTTCTTCCTTTAATAGCAGCCTTCTTCATAGATGGGAGGTGAGGTTGATTGCCATTGGATACATTGGTTTGCTTCTGCACAGAAAGATAGAAACCTTCATAGACTTCCCAAAACATCTTCCCCATTGACTTGTAACTGAGGTTCTCTGCAACGTGTGTCATTCAAGGCTCTCAATTGAATGTATATTGGTTGTAAATAATAAATGGTATTTGTGTAATTCTTGTGTAATTGCATAGGTTGAATCCTTAGAATATTTTTGTGTGTTTAATATCATTATCTTCATGTAACCCATAAGGAAACCGAGGTCTAGATTATTTAAAAACTAGGAGATTCAAACTCAGATCCTCTGGCTCCAAAGCCCAGATAGTCCCACACTGCTGGAGGCTGGACACAATTGGGAAGGGTGTTAAAAGAGGAAGTTATTATCATTGATATAATGATTATTGGATTTATTAGCAGAGAGCAGGACCCGAGGGGGCACGGGGCAGGGCACTGCTTAGTTTTAATGGGTTTGGGAGAAAAAAGGATGGAGAATGTGGATGCTTGCAATAAAACTAAATTCAGGGGATGGATCCTAGGATCCAGAAGTGGGGAAGCTTTCAAAAAAGATGAACTTTGAAATAGAAATGGAGAAAAACTGAATACAATAGCATTTTGCTGAGAGCAGGTTTTGCCTTTTTGGGGATTTGCTGTTGACACACCTAGATACGTGGGGCAAGATAGTTTCTCTCCCTCTCAGATTTGGTACCTGAAAAATGGAGATCACTATCTTCTTTCCAAGAGAAACCAAAGAATTTGAATCTGTACTAGTTCCTTAGTTTCTCAGGGAAAAATTCTTACTGTATTTTACTTATGTGATTTAACTGAAAATGACAAAGCTAATCAAATATTCTTCGTGTATTCAACATAGAACTTGCATATTTAAAATGCAACATTGTACATGGAAGTGTTAAGCTCCTTTTCAGAAACTGTTACATTTACAGCTCTACAATTACTATGGCCACCATTCACTTGAAAAATAAACCTTTAATAATGTTTGACATCCTAAAGATCCATTTTTTTATATTACATTTATTGGGGTAACTTTGGTTAATAACATTGTATAATCTAAAAATGCAATTTTAAAATCATTTCAAGACCTCTGTTTCAAGATAAGCTAGACAGTAAGAAATGAAAAGATCAGACATATGACCTCATTCACTTGTTCATTATCTGATCAATTGAGACTAAGAACTTAGAAATATGGACAACCATTTAGTAATTCACCGGTTTTTAGTAATTAAATATTTTTGAAGACTGGAACAGTAAGGTGTTGAAATAAAAACTGAGACAAAATAGAAACATGAATAAACAGGAAAATATAGGGAAGGTTGTGGAAATAAGCTTTAGAATAATTTAATACAATTAGATGTCCCTAGTAAAAATTGTTTCCTAATATACCTTACCCATTTCAAAGTATTAGTTTACACTGAAGTGTGCCCATACTGATTATAATTCACACATTCCACATGACTACTAAATATAAGCTTACAAGTAAACAATCTAGCAGAATCTGTTCTAACATCAGAAATAGCACATCATCGATGAGATTATATATGTTTGTTCCATAAAAAGATGGTGACTTAGACAATATAAAATATTAAGGGTGGTGCTTACGGTAACTTAAAAATCCTTAAATAAAAAAAGAGATAGGCTACCTTTTGGTGAGTGTGATATGAACGATTATTTCCACGGCTCATTCTACTCACTTGGACAGGTGCCTCTATAGATGTTACTCGACTCTCTGGCTCCTGGAAGCAGATCCGATTCGAGACTGGTCCTGGAAATTAAGATACAAACTTCGATCATTCCCAAGGGATTGACTGTGGTTAATGGAGACTCCAGAGAGTTTGAAGTCACTAAAAGTGATCCTTGATCAGGAAGTTCCTAAAAGGATCAGGTTTGATTAAAGTACTTCTACAAAGCAGGTCAGAAAAAGCCCTAGAATACTACAGCAGGAATGCTTTGCCACTGTCCTTGCCAAATATCTCTAAAAATTATACACACACACACACACACAAATATGAGTAATGCAAAAGATTTCATTTTTAAAATGAATTTCAAAATGTGTGTGTATGTATACATGTATACATATATTTGGGTGATTTCTGTTTTACTCCAAGTCACAAATATATTTAGAATAAATGGGTAGTGAAGAAAAAAATTTAGCCAGGAGAGACTCTTTTAAGAAATCTGATGATAAAGGAAAAAAAGAGAGGGAGCAATGTAGAAAAGACTTTTTTTTTTTTAGATGAACAGAGATCAGAGCAAGAGAAATGAGCCAACAGGAGATGAGCAACTGAGGGTCATGTGCCAATCTATCTTGAAAAATATGTCATGCCCTGTGCTCCTGGCTTTCCGTCAATTTTCTCAGAACAATGCCGAATGTCTCCTTGAAGGCAGAGACCATCATTTATTCACTTTTGTGTCCTCCAGACCTTTGCACAGGGTAGAACTTTGGTTTGGCAATGGAATGAATGACTCGGTGAAAAGATAGAAAGAAGAAGCGACGGAGTGAATTGAGGAGAAGGCAAACCGGGCAGCCTCGTATGAATACACTAGCACTGCTAGCCCTAGAGAGGTAATATTAGCCTTCAGGAACACCGGTCCAAGAAGACTGAGAGAATAAATCTAAAAAGAGGTGGAAATGGGGAGGTGAGCATCAAGTGACAGTGGCCAGCACCATGTGGTGTTGGGCACAGTAAGTGGATAGATGGTCACAGTGTGGGTATGTGTACATGTGGGCGGAGACCAGCTCTCCTGGGGAAGAGAAGAATTTCATAACAGGAAGCTAGAAGGGAGGAGTAAAGACATTGCTGGGAACCCATGAGGATGTGTGAGGGGGAAGGAGCTGAAATAAAGTCAATTCCTGGCATTAGAATCTTTTCTCCCACAATATTTGTCACGTCAAGCATGGGAACTGGAAAGTGGGAAGGCACAAGGAACAGGCAATGATAGGGTGGTGACAAGCATCCTGGGTCACATCAGGCTGTGGAGTCCAATCCGGGGAGATGAGAGGTGAGAAAAATCAATCCAAATGGCCCTAGATTTCCTTCCACCCCATCTGATGGGTTCATTATTTCCTGGCAAGCCAATGCTAGAAATGCCCAGTTTTGTGTCATTTTCTAAATGCAGCCAGAGAGGCCTCAAATATTACGCTGATTAATTCTCGGAGGGTGTTTTGTCCTCATGAGTGGGCTTGCAGCACACAGACAGCTATACCAGGCCCAAACCACAGGCTCCCAAAGGAATAGGACAAGTCTAGCAGCAAGAGGGAGGAGGCTGAGACACAGAATGTGTGAGACCAGGCTGCCTCCACCATCAAATCATTTTCACCCTGCTCTCAGGATTGATCTGGGATCCCCAGGTTTCTTAGTGTGTGAATTAGGAAAAACCCAGTGAGGAAATTTCTGGCCTCCCCTGTGGATGACACAGAAAAACAGAGCAGACATCAAAGTTCAAAGACTTCTCAGCTAAGTGTATTCTTGTTCCCCCTAGAGAACGTCAGCTGCCCATTTACCTGCGAGGATCCTCCCCGAAGAGGGCATTGCAGGTCGTGACATCTCACAGAAATGCCTCACGTGTATTCATGTGGGCATCTGGGTGACGTATCATTTTCTTCCTCGGTGATGATGAACTATCTGGCTGATGGTGTAACACGTGGCACCTTTAGGTACCTGATCATCTGAGTCTTCCTGAAGGTAAATGGAAGCAGCAGTGACACCTGACACTCTGATCCAGGATGCCACCCACAGCCCACCTTTGTGCCAGCTGCTGCCTGATGCCACCATGAGCAGTGAGTGAGCATCTGAGAAAGGCCCAGTGAGTGCCACCAGAGGCCAGGCGCTTTCTGGGGGCCGCCTATGCTGCACAGTCCCCCATGTCTCGTCTCTGCCTCTTACATTTTTATCCACATTGGTTCTTCAGAACGTTTCAGCATCTGATGCACACCAGGATGGCGTTCAATGAGCAAGTGTTTATTCCCTATTCATAGCAGCCAGGAGAGGTGAGGCCCGTGTTAGGTTCCCCAGTGAACAGAAGAGGAGATAAAGGGGTTCCTGCCTTCACGTTGTGAATGGAGATCGTCACACTGAACAGCGTGATAGAAGAACATCGTAGCTGCCATTTAGGGCAATTTACCGTTAAGTGCTTTCCCACAGTCTCATTTCTTCCTCACAATTCTACAGGGAGCTCCTGCTGCAACCAGAGCTCAAATGCAGTTGTCTGGACTCTAAATCGCTCTAATTTTTTTAGAACACCGTATATCTATCTGTTTGTACGTGATGCATATAATATTTATATATAAAATATTTTAATAAATATTTACATTATATGCATATATATGCACACACATACATTTACATACATTTTAATAAATATTTGTATTATACACATATGTATTTGCATATGTTTTAATATTTATAGTAGATGCATATGTGGGTATGTATATATTTGCATATGTTTTAATAAATATTTATATTACAGATGGCTATGTAGGTATGTATGTGTACATATATTTACATATATATGTATATGTAGGTATGTATGTGTATACATGTATTTACACATATATATTTAAGGTGATGCAATTTTAAGACCCAGGTTCTACTAACCAGCTACTGAACACAGACACAGGTCCAGTTTTTTAATCCGTAAAATGACAACAGTAAGCCCAGCCACATCATCTTTTGTGGCAGAATATTTGTGAAGACCCAACAAAATCACATTTATGAAACCATAAAGTCACATGAATAATGGTTTTCCTGTTTTATAAAGCGGGGAAACTGAATATTTTTTTAAAACGAAGGAAGTAAATGGAAACTTGACAAATACCCTATCCAGGAGTGCTCTGCACCATTTACTTGGTCTTTGATCCTGGACTAATAGGACAGAACAAAATTTTCTTCTCTGAGACTGAATACTTATGCCAGAAACGCAATGGCTGTTCAGTGGCAGGTTGTTTAGCTTCCTGCTAAAAGGCCACTAGCACAGAACACATGGCATAATATACAGGGTGACCCAAAAGTCGGTATACAGCTGAATCAATGAAATTCATTAGAACAGACAGGTATTTGCATCACACTGTGTATCTCAGTGAACTGGGCAGGTCCTAGGAGTGATGCAATGTTGATAGAAGACATTTCAAACCCTTACAAGATTAAACAGCATTAAGCAAATGTACGGTAAATGCAATGAACAATGCACTAAAATGCAAACAAACTATACTGTCTACTTACTTTTGGGCCGCCCTGGATACATATACATCCCAGATATACAGGGTCGAGGAATGTTCAGGATGAAAGGTGTACTGAAGCTGTGCATTCCAATGATTGAATCAAGAACAGACTTTTAGCTCAATTCTTCATTTTTTTGAGTGAAAGATTCAGTCACAAGCTTATCACACTGAAAAAGAGAGATTTTTAAAAGTATAGCAATAGGATATTCTCAAGTAGCTGAAGGGCTCTCTAATTCTCACAAAATATTTCATTTTTAATGTTGTTTCAACAGGCTGTATTTTCTTAAAACATGATTACTCCTAAGTAACTTGTTTCTGTCCAGAGCCTACTTTTAAAACAAATATTTGATTTCACCTACAGTGTGAATAACTCAAATACTTGTAGCTGTGATTGTTATTCCATTTTGTTTGTATTTGTATATGATTACCTTTTCTCACTCATTCTGTCACAGTGAATTAATTAGAAGTTATATTTTTAAAGGGTTTGCCCTAAGCCTCAGAAAGATGGATTCTGGCACTGGTATGATATTGTGAATAAAATAAAATGCACATAAAATTTTCAGAGGAATCATAATACACAAAAGAACATTCATTAATGTGGAGAAAACTGCATATTCTGAGACCTGTAGCCTTCTCAGAATATATACTATAAAGTTAAACCACTTTAGATGAAATCTGACCCATATAGTAGATACTCAGAATATTTCATTACTTTTCTCCTATGTGAATGAATTCATGGCAGTAGTGAATTTTTTTTTTTTTTT
>PVKE010019908.1:0-28012 GCA_004027555.1 Craseonycteris thonglongyai | reverse complement strand
AAAGCTTCATCTGTCTTTACAGCTACTACCCACCTGAGCTCTGCTTCCTGTCATATCAGCCATGGCATTAGATTCTCATAGGAGCGTGAACCCTATTGTGAACATGCATGTGAGGGATCTAGGTTGTGTGCTTCTTATGAGAATCTAATGCCTGATGATCTGAGGTGGAGCTGAGGTGGTGATGCTAGTGCTGGGGAGTGGCTGCAAACACAGATGAACATTAGCAGAGAGGTTTGACTGCACAGAGACCATAATAAATCAATTGAAGCTAACTCATATCGAAACCCTATTGGTGAAAGGCAAGTGACAAGCTGCATCTGGTGGCAGGCTTTATAGTAGCAAGTGAATTGATGTACTTCAATTGTATAGCTGCATCTAGTGGCAGGCTTTAAGTCAGAATTTGGCACTTATTTCAGTCCACACATGGTCCGCCCATTATTTTTGTTACCACTTCTGTCTGCACCGCTTTTCCTCACTGCCCCCTTGTCTCAGATGCAGTTTTGGTAAGCCCACAAGCTAGCCATAGTCAAAATAAGTAAAAAACAAACATCATCACCAGAGAACTTCTTTGAAGAGGGAGAAAGACCTCAATGATGAGACAGAAGAAGACTCTAAGACTGCCAACAAACAGAAAGCTGCATTTAAAGAAAATACCAAGAGTCCTACTTATATTATTATGGGCTCATTGCAGGAGGTGACTCACATTCTCCAAGCCCATTTTGTATAATATAATACGTGGTATCTGACTATCCAAAGAAGCCATGAAACTTTCAAAGCTGCTTTGCCACATGGAGAACAAGCACCCTGCATTACAAGACAAGCCTTTGGAATTTTTCCAAAGAAAAAAATGTGAACATGAAGAACAGAAGCAGTAATTGAAGGCCACCACTTCCTCAAAGGTGTCTGCACTGAAAGCATCATGCTTAGTGGCTAACCACATTGCTAAAGCTAAGAAGCCCTTTACTATCGGTTAAGAGTTGATACTGCCAGCCGCTAAAGACATTTTCTGTGAACTTTTAGGAGAGGCTGAGGTGGAAAAGGTGGCACGTGTTTCTCTTTCAGCTAGCACCATAACTAGATGAGCTGATGAGATAGGAGAGGATATTGAGGCACGATTGTTAGAGGAGATTAATAAGTCACCATGGTACGCAATTCAGGTTGATGAGTCTATTGATGTTGGCAATAAGGCAACAATGCTTGCTTTTGTATGATATATTTTTCAGGAGAATGTGCATGAGGCTATGTTATGTGCACTTTTGTTACAAACCAACTCAACACCTGCACAACTATTCAAGCTTTTGAATGATTACAAGCAGGAAAACTGAATTGGTTATTTTGTGTCCATTTATGCACAGATGGAGTGGCTGCCATGACTAGACAGCTTTGTGGTTTCACTACTCAGGTCAAAGAGGTTACTTGTAAATGTGAGTCCGTGAACTGTGTCATCCATAGAGAGATGCTGGCTAGTTGGAAAACGTTACCTGAACTTAACAACATTTTGCAGGATGTGATTAAAGTGATCAACCACATTAGAGTACATGCCCTTAATTCACATCTGTTTGTGCAGCTCTGAGGAAATGAATGCAGAGCACACACATCTTCTCTTACACACAGAAGTGAGGTGGCTTTCTGAAGGAAGACCACTGGCCAGACTTTCTGGGTTATGAGAACTGTTACAGGATTTCTTTTAGAAAAACAGTCACCACTGGCAGCATTTCAATGATACAGAATGGGTTTCAACTGCTCAATGAACTCAATCTGTTACTTCAAGAAAGAATGACAGCTGTATTCAAGTTGACAGATAAAGTGGCTGTATTCAAAGCCGAACTGGAATTATGGGGGTGATGAGTGAATATTGGGATTTTTGACATGTTTCAAATATTGCTAGAGATTTTGAGAGTCTGAACAGGGGCTTTCTTTCTCCCAGCTGGTGAATGATCACCCAGCTCAGCTTTCAAAAGAGTTTGAACTTTACTTCCCAAACACAAAAGACCCCTGAACTGGGAAGGAGCAAATTCGTGATCCATTTGAGACTAAGGCAGGTGAATTTACTTTGTCCTTGTTAGAAGAGTACCAACTGCTTGAGCTCACAAATGACAGTGGCCTTAAAAGTATGTTTGAGACAACTTCAAATCTCTATATGTTCTGGTTAAAGTCAAGGCATAATAGCCTGAAATTGCCACAAAAGCACTGAAACATTTTGCAGGACGTGGTTAAAATTATCAACCACATTCAAGTATGTGCCCTTAATTCACATCTGTTTGTGCAGCTCTGAGATGAATGCAGAGCACACACATCTTCTCTTATACACAGAAGTGAGATGGCTTTCTGAAGGCAGACCACTGGCCAGAGTTTCTGAGTTCTGAGAACTGCTCCAGGATTTCTTTTAGAAAAACAGTCACCACTGGCAGCATCCTATCTTTGTGAAGCAGAGATTTCTGCAGTGATAGCCACCAAAATGAGATTATGAAGTAGACTGGACAAAAGCAGCCCACTTCAGGTGTCACTGTCTCCCATCACTCCCAGATGGGACCATCTAATTGCAGGAAAACAAGTTCAGGGCTCCCACTGATTCTGCATTATGGTGAGTTGTAGAATTATTTCATTATGTATTGCAATGTAATAATAGAAATAAAGTACATAATAAATGTGATGTGCTTGAATCATCCCAGCCCACCCCCTCCACCCTACCACACCCCTGGTCTGTGGAAGAATTGTCTTTCATGGAACTGGTCCAAAAAGATTAGGAACCACTCTCTTAAGGTAATGAAACATGTATATTAGTATGAAAATATTCCTGCAAAGGGAAATTTAGGCACAGAAGACATCACTGATGAATTAAATTAAATATTTAAGGATAAAAAAATATTACTTTTACACAAAGCTTTCCAGAAAATAGGAGAAAATATTTTGCAACTAATTTTGTGAGGACAATATTACCCCAATTAAAAAAAAGAATCCAGAAAAAATTATTAAAAACTACAGAACACTATCTGTTCATGATCTAAAATGTAAATACTTTTAACGAAATTTTAGCAAGTCTAATACAGCAATGTACAAAAAGAATATTATATCTTGACCACGTGAGATATATCTAAAAATGGTAAAGTTTGTTTTAACATTTAATTTTTAATGTATTTCCCCATAATCACAGATTAAAAGAAAACAACATGACTATCTTGATTCAGAAAAAATATGGTAAGATCTAACATCCATTTATGAAGAAAACTTGTGAAGCACCAGAAATAGAAGTAAACTTTCCCAGTTTGGTGAAAGGTATCTATAAAAAGCATACAATTAACATTACACTGAATGGTAAAAGATTGATGCCTTTCCTCTAATATTAGGAAATAAACAAGAATAACTGCCATCACTACTTCTATTCTACTACATTTCACTGGAGATCTGTAGACTCAACACAATCCCAGTCAAACCCCCACTTGACATTTTTTTTTTAATTGATGAACTAATTTCCAAAATTCATAAGTCAGAAGTCCTAGAATAGCCAATACAACTTTGAAGAAGGACAGAGTTAGAGGATTGACACATATGATTTTAAGACTTACTTTAAAGCCACAGGGTAGTACTGGCATTAGTTTAAAATAGTATACTTAATAAAGAGCCCAGAAATACTATGGACAATTAATTTTTGCAAAATCACAAAGGCACTTTAGTGGAGAAAGGTCAATTTTTTTTTAACACATGTGGCTGAAAACTGGATATGCAAGGGCTGTCCAGAAAATGTCCAGCCATATAACCGTTCTTCTTATATTAACAATGACTGAACTTTTTTCCAGACAGCCCTTGTAGTAATATTTTTTTTTTTTTAAGAAATAGGTCTTTTTTAAAATATATTTTTATTTATTTTATTTTTGACAGAGAGAGAGAGAGAGAGAGAGAGAGAGAGAACTGAACTGGGGGAGCTCCCAGTTCAGCATATGGTTCCGCACAGGCCGGGGCCGGGATTCGATCCCTGGTCCCTGGCGCTGCAAAGTGAGCGCTTAACCCACTGAGCCATCCCGGCTTCCCCTGTAGTAATATTTTTAAAATGTCAACATTGATTCAGATTTCACACACCAACATTGACTCAAAATACCGTAGATTACAGTTCTAAATTTAAAAACTTAAAACTATAAATATTATAGAATAAAACAAAAGGACATGGGAGATAAAATGGAAACTTTGGGTTAGGATAAGTTTCTCATATAAATCACCAAAAGCATGATCTATGAAAAAAGACTTTTTATAAATTGGAGTCTATCAAAATTAAAAGCTTTTGCTCTCTAAAATATACTGTTAAGATAATGAAGGTACACAGTGAGAGAAAATACTTCAAAATCATGTAGTATCTTATAAAATACATATCCAGGATATATAAAGGACTCTCAAACCTCAATAAGTAAATAAACAACCTAATTAAAACTGGGCATATAATTTGAACAGAAATATCAGCAAAGATAAATCAGTAGCCAATAAACACAGTAAAACAATTTGCTCATCATCATTAGTCTTGTGGAAAATGTAAATTAAAACACAATGTGATACAACTACACATCTATTTGAATGGATAGAATTAAAAGGACTCACCAAATGTTAGGATTTGAAGAAAATGGACATTGCTTATCTTCTGATTCAGTCATTCCACTCCTAGCGAAATAAAAACATATGTCCATAAAAAGATGTTTATATGAATATTCATACAGCTTTTTTTTAATATCCCTAAGCTGGAAATATTCATCAACAAGCAAATAGATGAACAAATTTGTATCCAATACTGTCCATTTAAATTGACAGATTATTGATATATTCTACAAATGGAACCATAATAAAGAGTCTAGATATAGAACCATACATGTAGAGACAATATGGGTATGATACTAATAATAAATAGGTTGAAGATGTACTGTCAAGTGATACTAAGATATCTGGCTATTTATATTGGGAAAATGTTCTTTCTTAACATAAAGTCAAATTCCATTTAGATTAAATACCTAAATATAGAAACAAAATGTGCAAATCACTCAGAATAAATTACTGAAGCCTATTTTATGACACTGAGGAGAAAATAATTTCTTAAGCAAGACATGAAGGCGAATGACAACTTGATAAGATTTAAATTAAAATTGACCTTGTTTATAGTCTAAAAATAAAAGACACAAATTTGGAGGAAGTGTTTATACCCTCATAACTAACAAATGATTATTAAGTTGACTACTATATGAAGAGATGATTTAAATCAGAGATAAAGACCAATAATCCAATTTAAAAACAACCTAGACAAAGAGATATTAGGGAGAATTACGTAACAAAATGAGTACCCAAACATAATTACCTGTATTTTCCGGCGTATAAGACGACCGAGCATACAAGACGACCCCCTAATTTTACAGTTAAAACATAGGTTTAGGCCTATATTCGCTGTATAAGACTACCCCCCACTTCCAAGGCTGTAGTCTTATACAGCGAATATAGGCCTAAACCTATGTTTTAACTGTAAAATTAGGGGGTCATCTTATACGCCCGGTTGTCTTATACGCCGGAAAATACGGTAAAAATGTTAAAAAGTATTCTTAACCTTACCAATAATTATATATATTAAAATTAACACAAGATATAATTCATATCTATAAATTAGCAAAAATTAAAAGTCTGATAACACCAAGTATTGTTAAGCATGTTGGATAATGGGAACTCTTATGTCACACCGCTTATAGTCTAAATTTGTACTTCCACTTTGGAAAAATATTTTGGCAATAACTGATATATTTTAAAGTTCACATAATATTTGATCCAGCTCCAGCATTTACCCTAAACTCCTACATGTATGGGGCATGTACAAAATACTGGAATTCTGATTTTTCTTTTCATTTGGTAGAAGTAAAACAATGAGAACAATGTAAATGTCCTGAGTAGGAGAATGGATAAAAGCTGATTCATTTGTAAAACAGAATATGATATGACAGGTAAAGTATATGAATTTGTACTATATACCAATTTTAGGATAATGGTCTCAACTAGATAAGAGGGAAAGTAAAGGGTGAAGTGTGTGGCTTTAATTCTGTGACAACTTACTTGGTTTTAATACAAAAAGAGAATCAGCATCTATTTTCTGTGGCATGTACATAGAAACATTTTATGTTATTCTACATTGTTGTATGTTTGACATATTTTAATATTAAAAGTACAACTAAAAGGGTAATATTGTGACAAGAAAAATTATCTAAATGATCAGAAATCAATTTATATGCAATAGCAACTTTACTGAACACACAAATAATGGTGCATCAATGTATAAAAAACTGTGGCAAAAATAAATTTACACAAATAAGGAAAATTATTGAATATTTTATTTTCAAATCATCTAGCATCAAGGAAAAATATTGACCGTGGAGCAGAAGAGTAGGTTACAGTACTAGCTCTGTCATTTATTAGCTGCGGGAGTTGAAGAAATTTTAATTCACTTCTATGAACCTATCTCAGTTTTCTCATCAGTCAAATGAAGAATTAAATGATAATACTGAAGATCCTTTCAGGTTAATAGATTAAATATATAACTAGCTATTCTGCATTATCATCTGTTTTATGTAGAAGTAAAAGACATAGCTAAAGGCAAATATTAAATATATCCAATCTATACTAGTTTTAAATCTCCTCATATTTTTTGAGGCTCCAAATTAAATAAGACTGTAACAGCAGAAAGAATAGAACTTGGAGATAGGACATTTGAGCTAAAATGCATTGGCCACCTAGTATCTGTATGTTCTTATGTCTAAGCAGTTTTTTCTTTATTGTATTATATGGAAGTGATATCATACCTCTTAGGATTATGGTAAGAATTTAAGATAATTCATGTAGAATTTATGGTAAGAATTTAAGATAATGCCTTGCCAGAGAGAAGTTCTGCATCTATAACATAAAAGTATAGGGCCAGGTTATGTATGTCTTAGAGCTCAAAGACTCTAATCAAAATTGCAGTAATTTAACTGATTTATTCAAATATTCAGCTTAGATTCCTGTAGTGATTGGACTAATCAAAACTTTTTGGACACCTAGGGAATCTTTAATGCTATATTCTTAGTAAAGATGTACAAGTAAGCCCTGTACAGAACTGTGAGAGCATACCCTAATCTTGAAACTTTTAAAAATTACCTTTTTATTAACCCAACTATCAGCATTAATAAAGTTGGTATTATACTGAGAAAAATACATGATTAAAATTAAAGTAATTTATAAGTATTTTTTCAGTAAAAGTCAATGACCTTTTCATTCACCTTGACATTCATATTACTACTTAACTATAAATAGGTTCTGAGAGAGCTGAATTAACATTGTGGGAAAGCCTTCAACTATTTTAATCCCCTAGAGTACCATTTAATTCACTGTTAAAATACAAAATAATTACTAAGATCTTATGGAAGCTCTTTCCATTACAAAATACTGTTTTAAAAATCCAAATTTTAGTGTGGTATCCAGTTCAATATAATTATTATAAATTAGCGTTATAATACATATTGTTAATGATCTTGTCATAAAAGTGAGTTAAGCTTTTAAAATAAGTAGGCTATGTGTTTTTTTCCCCTCTATAAACTTAATAAGGTCATAGCATAAAAATCTTTGTGTTTCCTATTATTGAAGTTCTAACATAGTACTGGTAAATTCCTTACCCTTGGTCTGTGAATGTAAATAAAATGAAAATATAAGTTAAGGCTGTTCACATAAGTTTGTGAGCATCAGTAAAGTTTGCTCTAAAAGTAAAACAGTTTTTCCATTTATTGAATGACTACCATGGTTCAAGCTCTTTGCATTTATTATCTTTAATCTTTGTATTAGTAATTCAGTATCAATGATATTACCCTCTTATTACTGTAGAAGAAACTGAGATTTAGATATTAATATTACGTATCCACTGTAACCCATTAATCAGTAGCAGGGGCACAACAGGAAGCTACATAGTTCTGTTTAATTGTTTTTATTTAAATTTCATGCTGTTTTCATGATCCAGTGTAGCCTCAAAAATGATATGGCACTTTAAAATGCTATCTAGAAAGTCTATGGTATCAAAAAAGTAAGATGAGAGTTTTGGGTTGTAAAATGTTCCCTGGGGAAGCCGGGATGGCTCAGTGGGTTAAGCGCTCACTTTGCAGCGGCGGGGACCTGGGATCGAGTCCCGGCCCCGGCCCATGCGGAACCATGTGCTGAGCTGAGAGCTCCCCCAGTTCAGTTCTCTCTCTCTCTCTCTCTCTCTCTCTCTCTCTTTCTCTCTCTCTCTCTCTGTCAAAAATAAATAAATAAAAATATTAAAAAAAAAAATGTTCCCTGTGATTTTACTGATCAGTTGCTGACTTGTTTGGACCATAACAGCACACCTTGATTGGCACCTAAATGTAAATAAGACATGCAAAATAGTGGTGTATATTTAGGAACAAATCAGACCAAATATAAGACATTGAATTACATCCTTCAGTAACAATGAGAGGTCAGTGTTCTTGGTTTGAGGAAGCAAGGCACAATGCTTCTCCTTGGAAAAAAATGAAGCAATAGTCTGAATTACATAAATAAGGCATTATGGATTCAGGGCTGAGACTTGCTGTCTGCATGTTTCCTTGGGTTCTTTGAGATGCTCTGAGATATTTTCAATAATTGGCAAATAAATTGTCATTTGGTCTTTGTAACTAGGTACACTAACTGCAGGTGCGAAAAGAAAACGCAGTTTTATTGAATCTAAAATAGATTTGCTTTCCCCCATGAGGCTTCATAGGGAAGCAAAGATAAACAAAAATGGACATAGTCCATGTGATTAAATAAAATAAAAATAATACATTAACCCCAACCAATAATCTAAATATTCTTCTTAGTTTTAATTCAGTCTCCCGTGTTCTTCAGTTCCCTTTCACCTTCTGTCTTAGCTAGAGACTGGATTCAGCATTCATGGTTTCCCCATTCCTGTTTCATTGTGTACTAGATGGTATCTACTGAGTTGTGATTTGCTCATGCATGCATTTATTCAGCAAATATTTTATGGTTTCCTATCACATGACAGGCATGTTTTAACTACAGGAGATAAAACAGTGACCAAAAACAGACAGTCATTACACTTAAGGAGTCTGGAGTTCAGTAAAATATTTGTCCTTGATTCATTTCGGGGCTTTCATCTAATATGTTATATAAAGTCTGTCTGGAAAGTATTCAGCCACACACTATAAAAAATAGAGGCATTTATTGAAGATACAAGCAATCTTGTACATAGGACAATGAAGCCTCAGTAGCCTTCAAAGTAAGCACCTTGAGACCTCACAGTTCTCCCAGCATCTCTTCCACAGGTCATCAGCAACTATAGCATGATGTTCCATCTACCTTGGCAGCAGAAGTCGCAAAACAAATTTTGCCATGACAAGTATCATGCCAAGATTGTGCATCAGAATTTCAGACACAGTAGTTGTTGGAATTCCCAGATCAGCTTCTAGTTCTAGCAACTGTCAATTGCTGCTTTTTGTAGATTGTAGCCCATACATGTTCTCAGGTATTCTTCTTGCTGCAGATCTTGCAGAACGTGGATCATTTTCACCAGATTCTCGACCATCTTTGCAGTGCTTGTGCCACACTTACTTGCACAGCACTCATTGCATCACCCTTGAAAGCCTTATGAATCATCTGAGTAGTTTCTGAGGAGCAATGTTCAAGCTGAATGCAAAATTTGATGCAGATTCAGTGCTGTACTCGCTCAGTCGTTTTAAATGAGATGGCTACCCAGGGCACATTTTCACTCAATGGCATCTGACTAGTATAGTGACGGTGTCATTGTTCACACATGCGCATTCCAGTCCATTTTCCTTGGCTGCCAGGGTACAGCAATATCCCACAAACTATTCTCATTATATTAAGAATAGCTGGATTTTTTTTTTTTTTCTGGAAAGACCTCATGTCTGAAAATAATCCTTTATTTCTTTACTTGGTTGGGATCCATAACTCCTCCCTGATGATTAAGCTTCTCATTAATCCTACTTTAATACTGCAGAGCCCTCTGTATGTTTGTTACATCCTTTATCTTATTCACACTTTAACAGTGCCCAAGTCTTCCCTTATCTCCACATCTTTGCCCTTGCCAACACTTATCTCTTGTCTTTTTGATAATAACCATCCACAGTGAAGTGATATCTCATGTGCTTTAGAGTTGCATTTCCCTGATAATAAGTGATGTTGAGCACTTCTTCATGTACCTGTTGGCCATATGTATGTCTTCTTTGGGAAAAAATGTCTATTCAAGTCTTTGGCCATTTTTTAAAATTTATTTTAACTTTTTAAAGATTTATTTTTATTGTTTCTGACAGAGAGGGGGAAAGAGAGAGAAGGGGAAGGGGCCAGAGCAATTTTCATAGTTGCACATCATTAGTTTTCTACATACACGTAGTTTCATTCTACAGGTAGGCTCAGGGATGTGCATGACAGGAACTGGATGGGGGCCTCCCACATAGGAAGCTCGCCGGGGTGAGAACTGAACTGAGGGCACTCCCCAGTTCAGCATATGGGTCCGCATGGGTCAGGGGCCGGAATTTGATTCTCAGACCCTGGGGCTGCAAAGTGAGCACTTAACCTGCTAAGCCATATTGACTTCTGCAATACAATGAAATTTTTAAGAAATCAAAAGTATAGATAAGCAATAGAAAAACAAATACTTTAATTATGCTTAGATTTGATGAAAATGTATGCCATGTGTACAAAACATGTAAATTCATCTCTGTACAAAAGCACCTTGGGTATGTAATACTTAGTATGACTATGGATGGACTAAATTTTCAAAGGCACAAAAATATTTTTACTCAATATGAGATCTTATTACAGAAAAAGCTTTCATATAGTTATTACAGGAAAATAGGTAGACTTCTTTTAAATTATGTTTTGGAGTATATCATAATCTGCTCAGTTCTTAGTGCCTGCAGAAGTTCCTATCTTACTCTACATGTACCACCCAATGCACATCCCACACTGAGAAACACAATATTTGATGAATTCTTAAGTCCCCCAAGTATAAAAATTCATGGATCTAATGTGCTAAAATGACCTCTTTGTGGAAAACCTCTGATTGTAGCATTTTTTCAGACCTGTCAAATTAATTAAATCAGTTTCCAATAAGGAAAAGAAAACTTGGGATAAAGCAGATTTGCAGTAAATGATCCATTAAACCATATGCCCACCAAGTTTATATTTTATAAGCAGGATAAATGATGTTTCATGCATAAATGCCCTACTATATTATCTTTGCCCAGGAGAGTGAGTACACTTGGTTTTGTACAACTATGAAGACTGCTCTGGGCCCTCCCACATTCTCTCTCTCACCTTTTCTCAAAAAAATAAAATTAAATAAAAAATATATTTACACAAAAATGTTAATACTTAATTCTGCTTTTTTTCCATAAAAATTAAAAATTGGGCTAATTAAAATACAAAAACTTATGTATAAGAAAATTAAGTATTAATAATTAGTTTAATTTTTACATTCATTCCATGATCAAAATATTTGTTTTTCGCAATTTATTTAACTAATGTAGTTAGGGCAGTCTTCTTATTTGACAAACACATTGAGCTAAATATTTCATATTATTATCTCTAGTATCAGGATATTTAGTTAGGAGAGTTTGAAAGAGATTCAGTAACTTCAGAGTCACACAAATATGCTTGGCCCATAAATAAAATATAGAATTTTCTTTTAATCCTGTTTGAATTCTTTCTATTTTGGCAGGCAGGTTCACATTCAATTTTTTACCAGTTCATAGTGAATTCTCCCTTTTCTAAGTTCCTGCACTTCCTTTATCTCACCCAAGCTAGTGAAAAACACGGAGGAGGTATTAAAAGAAAGTCTGTTGATCAAATAATACCACACCTGAGAAATATAACATAGTAATTTGTTATAGATTATATGTGGATAAAAATAGTCTGTTCTACAGAAATGTTTATATTTTTAAAAGGATGAAATGATAATTTTATTTTAAAGAGATGGCAATTGTATGCATAATCAGTCCTATAATCTCTAAGACAACACCTCTAAATTAATTTAATAAAACAGTTTTAAACATAAGTATATAAAAATAACAGATATTAGGTTATTTCATTGTGGCAAAATAATTATCTTGAAGCACAACAGAAAAACAATAAATAGGCATATTACTGGCCATCTTACTCTCCCTTCATAAACAAATAAAAATTGAAAAAAATCTATAAAATAATTATTTTCAGATACTGGTGAAAAGCCAGTTCAGTACTATAATCACTGTGATCTCTCTGGCTCTTTCTCGATATACTTTGCAGACTGTAGAACAAAAAAGGTGTACAACACTAAAAACACAAACAAACAGAAAAAACCCCACAAACTTAAAAACCTTGGTGATTGAAGCAGTCCAGCTAGGAAAGAATCAAAATAAGGGAATGAAAAATTGAAAGGGTGCTTTAAGAAAGAATTAATGGCAAGCAATGAATCTATTAAAAAATATGTTTAGGGGAGGCCGGGATGGCTCAGTGGGTTAAGCGCTCATTTTCTAGCCCCAGGGACCGAGGATCAATTCCTGGCCCCAGCCTGTGTGGACCCATATGCTGAACTGGGGAGTGCCCCCAGTTCTGTTCTCACCGGGATGAGACCCCGGCCCAGTTCCTGCCCTGTGCAGCCCCTCTCCCACCTGTGGAATGAAACTATGTGGAAAAACCGATGATGTGCAGCTATGGAAACTGCTCTGGGCCCTTCCCCTTCTCTCTGTCTCTGTATCTCTCTCTCTCTCTCTCTCTGTCAAAAACAATAAAAATAAATAAATAAATAAATAAATATATGTATATATATATATATTTATATATATATTTAATACTAAATAAGCATGGGTATTTTAAAGTAGTTAGTGTAAATGTTATAAAAGTTGAAAGAAAAGTACACAGTTATGTAATTAAGAGAAAACATTGGTAACCTTATTAACACAAATTATATTATATATTATATTATATTTGAGTAATATAATATAATTATATTATATTTGAGTATTTTTGAGGATGAGGTTAAGGAGAGGAATTTTCCTATTTCCCATATATTTCTTTATAGATTTCATTTAAATTTATGAAAGTGCAGATACCAATTGCTTTATAACAAAATTAAATTGATACATATGTATATATTTGCATGTACATATATACAGTAAATTTTTCAGTATGTTCTTTTATAAAGATTTATTTTTATTGTTTTGTGACAGAGAGACAGAGAGAGACAGCAAGAAGGGGGAGGACCCAGAGCAGTCTCCATAGTTGACATTAGTTTTCCATATAGTTTCACTCCACAGGTGGGCACAGGGCTGTGCAGGGCTGGAACTGGGTTGGGAGCCTCCCTCATAGGCCCTGGCAAGAACTGAACTGGGGGCACACCCCAGTTCAGCATTTGGGTCCGCGTGGGCTGGGCTCGAGATTCAATCTTTGGGCTCCAGGGCTGCAAAGCGAGCACTCAGCCTGCTGAGCCATCCCAGCTTCCCCTCAGTCTACTCTTAAAATGTACTATTTAGAGAGATTTTATTAATGATGAAATAAAAGTACATTTTTTTTCTATTAATATATCTTCAGTTATCTTGTTTAAAATTTTCTGTCAACATTTTGATTTTTCACTTACATAGTCCCATCAATAGTATAAAATAATAAAAGTAGATTTTCATATCTAATTTTGAATAAATGATCTGAGGTGAATAAAAAAGAAATAGAAACCTTTATTTCCTAATGTTTTATAGCAACAAATTAATAGATACAAGGGCTGTCCAGAAAGTATCTAGCCATGTAACCATTCTTGTACTAACAGTGGCTAGATATTTTTTCAAGAGCCCTTGTACATTTTTCATGTCTAAGACATTTTATATATATATATATATATATATATATATTGCTTTAGTTATGAATTTTATAAAGACAGCCACTTAAAGAATGAAGGGTAGACTATATATTTTCAAATAATCAGAAGAATTATTAGGAAAGAAAAATAAAAACTATAGAACAAATGATAGAAAGCAACCAAGAAGGAAGAATTCAAAACTGTAAAAAAAAAAAATCTAACAAAGAATTATTTTTCAAATGAAATAAACTATTAGACTAATTATATGGGTTGCAAAAGATATATCTAAAACAAAGTGGCATAGGAAGGCTTAAAGTAAAAATATATGCACACCAATCAAGTTGTGTTTAAACAAAAAAATTCACAAATGATAAAAGACATAATTTACTATAAATTATATCATGAATCTGTTTGTACCAAATAAAATTAGTATAAATTCACAAATCCAACATGTAGAATTTCAAGGAGAAAGTGACATAAACCACATAATTATCAAAAAAATTAGAGAATGTTGTTTTAAGTATAATTTATTTACATAATAAAATATGCCTGGATGTTACAATATTCACAAAACATTTCATATAGCAAGGGAAAATATTTTGGATGTATCAGAAACTATATCAACATTTAAATAATGTTCAGATTTATGTATAAAATATTATCTCAACAAAGGCAAGCATGACTTTCAGTTTCTAGTTCATGGAATTGGCTCTAGTAAATTTTGGCTAATTTTTTTTTTAGTGGAGGAGTTACTCTCTACAATCATGGCCATAGAATCAGGAGTATTATTCAACATATTTAAAAAAACATCAAGACACTAACATATACAACAGATGCTCCAACTAATGAAAATGGAAATCAGCTCGGAGCAGGTGCAACTTATACCAGTACATAGAAATAAGAATGTATGTTTTCTGAATTTCCTCACAATAAACTAATTAAAAACATACTACTCATTACTTTAGTAACATGGACTATTTAATTTGGGGGATATAAACTAATTAAATTTTTGGTAATTTTTAATTTTAATATAATTTCAAACTCATGGGAATAATGCAAAAATAATGTAAGTGAATATCATTTACTCACATTTCAAACTGTTTACATGTTACCTCACTTGCTCTATTATTTTCTCTATCTCACAAAAATGTACATACATACATGAGACAGGTGGTAGTATCTTTCTAAATCAGTTGGATATAAATTACACACATCATTCTCATTTACCCCTAAATACATCAGGGGAATTTACTAAGAACACTAAAATATTGTCTTGGTAGCCACAGTGAAATTATCAAAAAATCAGGAAATTAAACATTGTCACAATGGAATTATCTCATGTTTAATCTAAATTGTGTTGATAGTCCCTATAACTTATTTTATAGTATGATTTCTCCAGTCCAGGATTCAATCTATGATCACAAATTCCATCAAGCTTTCCTGTCTCTTTAAACCTTTTTTTTTCTGGAGCAGTTCTTCAATCTGGTTTTTCATGGTCATTTTTAGATAATGCAGGACAGTTATTTTTGAATGTCTCTTAATTTTATTTGGGCTTGGATTTCTTACAGTTAGGTTCAAATGATATATTTTGGGCTGAAACACCAGGAAAGTGATGTGTGTTTCTCAGTGCATTCTTCTGGGAGGCAGATCATGTCACTTTGTTCCATTATTAGAGATGTTGACTTTGGTAATTTTGTTAACATATTGTCCTCCAGATTTCTCCACTGAAATATTGTTTATTGATTGATTTTTGTAATGAATAAGTAATTTGTTGCAACACACTTTGAGAGTAAGTTTATAGTTTATCCATACCAAATAGGTACCCACTGCTTTGAGCATACATTGATAATTCTTATTAGAATTACTACTAAGATATTGCCAAAAGCTCATTTTCTAACTCAGTCATTCTTTCTACATGTATATGTTTGTATGTAATTGTAAAGAAGAATTGTTTCTTATTTATTTGTATAAGCATGGATTCTTATTTTGCTCAATGGGTTATCACCTATAATCTTTATTTATTTGATGACCAAATTCCCCCTGATTTTGCCAGAGGGAGCTCTTTCAAACTGATTTATGTGTCCTACTCATAGGCCCTCATGATTCTTAGAGAATCTTCTCTTCTGTCATAATGAAATGCTCCAGTGTGACTTAAAAATTTTTTTATTAGTTTCACATGCACCAGAGAACATAATGCTTAGATATTTACAGTGCTTATATAGTGATAATCCCAACAGGCCTGTTTCCCAATTGATGCCTTACATCACTGTTGACAATACCATTGACTGTATTACCCTGTGCTGAGGCTGTACGGTACCGTCAAAATATTCTGTACAAAAATTACTCAGGGTAATAACATGTGCAGTTATGTTATTAATTTGGAACTTTATTTCTATTTTTTTTCTTCTAGGAATTCCCCCCTTTTTATTTTATTTGCAAGCGTCATCTTGTTTTAAGACATCAAACTGTACACACAAGTAGCATCAGAGAAGTACCTATCATACTGGAAGACCTCTATCTCATTGCTACTCCCGCTCAAAGGAAAATCAATTCCAATATTTCTGGTTTATCCTTTTGTATTTCTTTTTACAAAAGTAAGCATGCTCACATGTGCTTTCTTATTTTTCCTATGCTCTTCCACAAAAAGTCACAGTTCATGCATATTACTTTTATAGCGTTCTACCTCATTCTTTCTTTTACAGTTGCACGATATTCCATGTGTGTGTGCTAAAGTTTATTCAGTTTCTCTCCCATGTATGGGAAGTTAGATTATTGCCAATGTTTTTCCTTTCTGGAACTTATTGATAGTTTCAATATAAGCTGATATTTGATCAATTTTTAGGAAACTTCCATATGCTCCTAATAACAGTGTATAATATATTCTCTATGATCAGACTATGAATTTTAATATATTAATATATATCCATAAGATGTACCTTTTTGTGTGTATCTTTCAGGATCTTAACTGACCTCTCTAGCTTCTTTTTCTCTTCTCCTCCTAGTCTCCAAAAGGGATTGCTCCATTTCCGTTTCACCTTCTTCTCCCTTAGAAGCATTCCCCTTTGAAGACCAACACTTTGAGTCCCGTTCACTTTTAGAATGTTTTAATCCCTTCCATACAGAGTATTATCTGATCTATGTGGAGTCTTAGGATTTTTGTATTTGGAGTGAATTTCCTGATAGTGATTTTAGCTATTCTAGCTTCCATGCAGATTTTTCTGAACCTACCTACCTGTCCATGAGGGCTCAAAGCAGAAAATAGCTCTACTAGAAATTGATGTTTACCGTAGTTTTCTATGTGGAGGTAATATGAAGTTTGTTTTGCTTCTTCTATTCATATTCTAGCAAAATATGTTGGGGATTTATGTATAGATTCAGACTTAGGCCACTACTATTTCCCCAACTAAAAATTAATTACAATTAAAGAAACTATTATCAAAAGTATGCTTTTAGTTATAGAACCATTGTTACTTAGAACTGATAATAATTTGACCTCAAATACATTTGAGGTAGCTTCTGGTTTATGAAAATAACATATAACCTTTTTAAAAAATGAAATATGATTTTCTAACACTTAAAGAAGGGAGACATGTGACATCTGAAAAACATTTTAAGTTAATGAAAATGAAAGAAATTGTTTTTTATTACTATAGATTATCATCTCCTTGGTAGGTAGAAAATTTTTGTGGAACTGCACTCTGAGATTAGTGATAAGATTCAAGATTCAAGCATTATTTACTGGAACTTTATATTGAGCTCAAGTAGCTTAATTCACAATGTGTTCCTTTCCACAAACACGGAGGGAAAAGGAAATCAATAAAAACTCAGACTAACCTTACGTTTTTCTTGACAAATTTCTCTTCAAGTTAATAAAGGGTGAAACAGTGATTTATAATGGAATAACCTTGCCAAAACCTTCCATGGCATTCATGTAGAATATTTTCCTAAAGAATTCTGTCATATAATTTGTTCAAGGAAAGAATCTGATATAAAAATAGGTGCAATGTGTTATAATGGTTGCATAGTTATTGTTTTATTTTTTGTGGTTTTATTGAAGGATGAGTGATTTATTTTTAACTGTATGCCATCTGGTCATAGAGTTAATAAGATTAAATAGGTTTATCCAGGCAGTCTCATAGTAAGAGTGAATATATTGGCAAAAAGTCTTTACCTGTTGCTGCCAGCAAAAGGACACTGCTATTAGATTCTGATTTTTCTCCACAAACTCTCCTCCACTTCAATGAGTTGCTCAAGTTATAATGTATAAATTTTTATAGATTCTAAGGCTCCTTTTTCCTGGCTAATATAATGACATAATGAGTCTTCTATACACGCATATACCAAGGAATGGAAAAGCAAAACAGACCACTAGACAATTTATTTAAAAAGGCCAAGTGATCCAAATGAAGCTATATCAATTAACACTGGTTAAATTAAATTATGAGAATGTTAAACGTTAGAGAGACTGTTTTATCTTGAAATACTTTGAACTGACAAGTTCAATTGTACCTAAAGTGGATATGATAATTTTTAGACTATGAGAACTATATTTTTCTATGTGCATTAGTGGACCTGCAAGTCCCCTATATAATGACATTTTAAATGTATGAAAATGTATTACCACTATTACTATATTCCATTTTTATGCAATTTCTTTTATGTAAAGGGTGTCCCAAAATTCATGCAAGATTTGAATTTTGCGTCATTTGTGCGGTAAAGTGTTGCCAACGAAAAAAAAGACAGCGTGACAGCTGACAGTTCAGGATTATTAAAAATGGAGCACTACACGAAAGCACAACACATTTTCATTGTTGAGCAATGAAAATTTACAACTTTTAATTATAAACCTGTGTTTTCTATCAAAATTACTTTTTGCGTGAATTTCGGGACACCCTTTATTTGTCAAGCTTCTGATAGGAAGCAGATGGAACCCACAAATGAGTACTTCAGAAGCGTTTAACGGAAGCACTGTTTACAAAGCTGTTGAAAGTACCCAGGGAAACCAACAAGAGATGCTATGGTACCTAGCAACAGCCATTACCACCACCCTGACTTGACAGTGTAAGGGAAAGCCACAGTTATTGGAATTCAGAAAAGGATTTAGCATATGTGAGGATCCATCTCACAGGAGTTGTGGCTTTCTGAAATGTGGTTATTGCCAAGTCATAGTTCTGGTAGTGAGGCATCCAGAGGAAGAAATACCACTATCTCATTATCCTCCTGCTCTCCCTCATCTCCTCCTGGTGGCTATTGTTAGCCAAAGCCAACTGGAACCCAGAGGCAAGGGAGGTGACTGATACTTTCCATTATGATCACCTTCTTAAGCACAAGTCACAATAGGAATTAGCAGGAAACAGAAAGGAAATGCAAAATGGAGAATATGTAGCACAGTAGGAAAGAAGAAGATAGTTTCTTTTAAGGCTAAATCTTTTTATCAAAAAACTACACTATGAAATTTTTAAATGTGTCTTAGTATCAAACAGACATGGTTTTGAATCCCAGCTCTTTCCCCAATAGCTGTATGACCTTGAAAAAGTTACCTTAATGCTGATAAACCTAAGCTATTGATTATTAAAATATAGAAAGCAATATCTATCTAATAAGATGGTAAATTGGACTCTTTTCCTGTTCCCATTGAAGCCTCAAGGCTAAAAACAATACATGCTGGCTAGCTCCTCCCACATTCTAAAGCAAGGTTTGTGATCACCTGATTAGGATTTACAACAGAGACCGGTAAAACTGGTTTTGTGAACTTCAGCTCTTTAATAACCTTGAGAAATAAATAAATGACTAATAGAAGAAGAGGGGAAGAATTCTCTGTAGAGAAATGTTATGTTCTATGCATTCTTATCCTTCACTGAAAAGAATGGACAGAGACATTCTTCTCTCCCACCTTATACCAATGGAGAGAGGGGTTTGAAAGACTACTCTGAGAGCCTGACATGGACTTCTAAATAGAAGTTCAGAGAGCATAAGGTCTGTCATGATAAACTTTGGCTAGGTCATCATGCCCCCTCCTCTCATGTTCTACTATTCAGCTATTGTTTGAAGGAGCACATGTTCACTGTATTGTGTAATACCCTTACTTAATTTACAGATTTAGATAATATCCCTTTTATATTTCATTATTTTTTTATAATGGTTCCCAACTCTTTTCTCTTATTAAATGGATTCCTTTCATCTCTTTATCTTTGTTTTGTTCTTTTCTAGACTGTCCCTAACTCTGCTATGATTTTCTTGAGGTGGGAAGACTTGAAGCATACTGTAGAACACTGCCTCCCTTCTTCCTTCACCACTTTCCCACCAAGCAAGCAAGCAAACAAACAAGTGTGCCAACACCCATGCATGCGTGTGCACGTGCACACACACACACACACACACACACACACTAACACTAACACTGGATAGTTCCAGCTGGAATCTACAATTTGTGTATACACAGAACATCTACATAGGTGCTAAACAACATGTCTGGTACCAGAAAGAAATGAAATATAAAGGAATAAGATTTGATGAACAGAAAAATAAACAAAAGAAAACAAATAGTGAGTCTAAAGTGTTTCTGTTTCTTCACTCTTCTAAGTTATTGCAACTAGAAACCATCTCCTATTGCTATTCCATCTGGGTTCTATTCTGCTTTTGACATTCTTAGGACTTCCCCATGTTAGAAGCCACTACTATGACAGGTCACCTCTCTGACATAAACATAAAACATAAGTGGGCAATAAATCTTCAGTGATTGACACACTAGAGAGGAGATATCAAACTTCAGAGGTTGGTAAATGTCACTTGAGTTTATAACTTAAGCTGAAAGGGCTCAGGATTCCTAGATTGATAGTTTTCAGCTTTATGGTCTATTTTTCTATCTGATGTTTAGCTAAAATATATATATATATTTGACAAATGTAGGGTATGTTCACATCCAGGACAATTGAATAACTACTTTCCTTATATTTTCACAGATTAGTTAGTGGTAAAGAAACACAATGAATTGTTGCATTACATGATGAAAGATGATGTGACATGATAGTCCCGATAACGGTAATCTAAATGCTTCCATTTTTAATCATAACAGTTGCATTTCAATGTATATATCGATGCAGGTGAAAAACTATCATTGATTATCTCTTAGTGTCCTCTGCCTTGTCACTAAGTTGTTCCACCATGCAATTCTGCCTCTGCTCGCCCTCTGGCATTTTCCACATACATGTATCTCAGCACAAGGTAATTAAGTAATGATGGCATCTCATGAGGAACAATTCATAATTATTAGAGATATTTGTTAAGAAAGTATTTGACAAAAGGTAATTCTCACTGCTGAGATGTGTACAATTCCACTTATGGTACAGATTAAACATCTGATGTAGACCCTTGTCATTAGATTTGTGACCCTTGTTAATGGTTCTGTTAAATCAAAGTGCCAAGAAGATCTAACTTAGTAAGCAACTGAATTACTCTATTGTAACAATACCAATAGCTTTTTGTTATAATTAGCTAGGAAGTGAGTGGAATGAAAACTGAATTTGAAATACTCACTTTCTAAAAAGCTTAGAACTAGAGGATAGAGACCTAGACTTGGCTTCTAATATGTTAGGAACCAAAATGTCTGCTACTGCTTAAATGATTATGTGGGAAAATATTATATAGCCCTAGATTAGAATTGAGTGAATTCAAAAGATGAACATAACTGATATATGAAACATAGCACAGAAAGTTTCTTGACATTAGTTGATTTTGAGGAAAAAGACTTGTGCAGCAGATTGTGTTCTACAAAATGGCTAAAACAATACCTCACCTCCCATGTGCCCTTCAGAATTGTGACATAGCCATTTCCAATCAAGACATGAAGTCTAATTCCCTCCCCTTCAAACTGCTGTTTTACGGACTTGGATGAATAATATTTTTAATGGTCTGGATTTTTTTGAAACATTCCCTCTTAGGACACTCTATCAGAACTTGATTTTGATATACAAAGTCCAAGTCACATGGAAAGGCCATATGTAGGCACTTGAGTTGATAGGCATAGGTGAACTCCCAGCTGACAGCCAACATCAGCTGCCTGCCTTATGAATGAATGTACCACTTTGGACATCTAACTTACATGAGCTTCAGATGGCTATGGCCCCAACAGTAATCGTACTGCAACTTTGTGAGTGACCTCAAGCAAGAACCACCCAGCTGATCCTGTTCTATCCAAAGAATCATGAGACATAATAACGTGTTGTTTTAAGCCATTAAATTTTGAGATGGTTTGTTATATAGTAATAAGTGAACAAGGCCTGTGATTAGGGAACTGATAATATACTTTTTATTTTGTTTTAAAAAAATATGTATTTATTAAATTTGTTGGGGTTAGCAAGGTTATATAGGTTTCAAATGTATGATTTTATAATGTTTTTTAAAATAAATTTTGTGGGAGGGAAATATCAGTTTACATGTTTTCTATTCAAATTTAACATTATGGATTATTTTTTGCCTTCATCTTAATAGCACCTAAATTACTTATTTTCAATATCCGAGTTGGTATTCATATATTCTGAATGGCGTTAATTTTTGTTGACTTTTCTCATACATATTCACCTCTCAGATATAAATATTTTTCTTGTGTTTCACATCATATTTAAACAGTAAATGTAAGGGGATTTGGGGATGATTCAGTGGGTTAAGTGCTTGCTTTGCAGCCCCAGGGACTAAGGATCAAATTCTGGCCCTGGCCTGTGCAGATCAAACCATATGCTGAACTGGGTGTACTCCCCATGCAGGAGACTCCCAGTTCAGTTCTCACCCCTGCCCCGCCCCCCTAGTTTAGTCCCTGGCTCAAGGGGACGTGCCTCCCATGTGGGAGGCCCCAGCCCAGTTCCTGCTATGGTTATTAATTACTTGTAGTTTCTGACACCTGGTTGATTTCTCTTTCTTTTTACTGAGTCTACAATTGTATTGAAAATAATTTCACAAAATTATTTCTTTCGCCAACATTTCTATGAAGTTATACTACAGAATTTCATTGTATCCAGGCTGCTGTATTTTCAGAACTAAGAATCAACAAACACCAGTTTAAACGTGTTCACATGTTTATTAATTGACTGGAATATACACAGTTAGTGTACTATATGCTATACCAGGATGGCCTCTGGGAAATAAATGTTTCCAGAGTACTATGTTTATTAAAGATCAATAAGAGCAGTAAATGAAATGCTAGAGGCCAGGGTTAAGTACATTTTGGTGCATTAAAGCAAGCTGAAGTTGTTAACTGAATGTATACCAGAATGATTTGTTCTGGGAATTCCACATACAGAAAGCGAAGAGAATAATCTAGAATCAATGCCCCAAATCAGCCAATTGGATTTTCATGCTATAAGTCATTTCTACTGCCAAGATTTATATCAAACAGGAGCAATGACTTCCCCTACCCCATGTGCTAGGGAAGTTTCAAAGAAAGGAACTCAGGATCTGATAGATCAGTACAGAAAAGATCAGCTACATGAGTACTGCCCCTGAGAATTCTGCTGTAACTAAGCCAGGCCTCTCCAGAATGCTTTCTGCTCTTTACAAAACAACAAAGATTACTTGGTTTTAATCTCTCAAGGCTGCATTGTAAATAGACAAAGAAAATTCGGCCAATACAGTAGGAATGCTAGCTGAGCAGGATTTTAAAAATAGTTTTCTGTTGGGTAGAGATAGGAACATGCCTTAGGAAATTCTGAAAGAGATAGCCCTGGGGTGAAGGAAAGCCAAAAGTAATGACTGGGACCAAAGAAGATTGTTAGAGGTATTTATCTTTTCTCTTTTGAATCTTACCTATTTTCTAAAATACAGAGAAAGGCAAGGTTAACTTCTTAAGAAGTAACTTCAGCTGAGTCATAAAGAAGTGTTTTATCACTGCCAGATGGATAAAGGGGAAAGTCACTTTCATTAGTGGAAAGAGTGTGCACAGAGGTATAAGAAAAAGAAAACACTGGTACTACAATTGCAGATTTGGTATGATGAAAAGTGTGTTTTGGAAAATGCAGATGGAGGACACTAAAGGATTTTAAGCAGTGAAACAATATGATAAAATTTTTATGTGTAATAAATCTCACTCCTGACATTATGAAAAATAGATGGGAAGGAGTGTGGCAGAGATCAGACATGAGGCAGAGAGACTGCGGGTTCAAGTGACAAATGGAAAGGATCTAAACAAAGGCAATCTCATGCAAGTTAAATAGGAGATTTTTAAGAGCTTGAATATGAATAATGAAGGATCTGAAGGAATCAAAAAGGCTCTCTGCAGATGGAATGAACAGTAAGGTTCTGAAATGAAATGCAGTTGCAGATTTGGTGGGCACAGAGAGAGGGAGAAAGTAGAGTTTAGTTTTAAACTTACTATATTTGAGACCTCACTACCATAGCCACCCAGGTCCAGCAAGCTGTTAGAAACAAACATAAAATTTTAGGAAATGAGATCCCTAATATCAACATTATGTTGTTTCTGAAAAAGGTTTACTGATTTACAAAGGACGATGACCAATTCATTAGTAGGGATGAAAGGAAGGTTCAAAAAAAGGGGGGAAACAGCTTTAACCCAGAAAGGGAGGCTAGTATATTTTACCAAGTTTATAGTGGTTACATTCTCTTCTGGTTGAAAATCCACATTTAGAAAGCAAATCGCATTTCTACAAGGGTGATGACTGAGCAAATGAAAATGAAGTTCACTCAAAACATGAATCCTTAGAAACCCTGATCAACAGACTGATTCTCATTTGGACGATAACAAAAGAAAAAAGAAAAAAAAAGAAGACGAAGAAGAAAGCTAAAGGGCCTATAGGTGACAAAACTCAAGTGGTGTCTCTAACCAATTATAAATAGTTGTGATTCTCCCACACAAAATATATTATGTAGCCAGATTGAGACTTCTGAAATTAAAATCAAAGAAATAAGAATAAACTGTCATCTATTTTAGTTATGCGAAGCTTATCACTTGTGAGTTGAAAATAATCTCATTATCACCCCTAACATGTTGTTTTTAAAATAATGCCCATTGACTTTTCCTTCTGTATGTTTCTCAGTACATATTTTTTATCCCTAAGTGAAAGAGGAAAGTTTTAAGGATATTAAAATGAAACACTTCTGTTCTACTGTTTGATTCAAGTGAGAGTCATATTTGAACCAAAATTCTTCAGGGTAATGAGTCTAACATTTATTTTCATTACAAAAGTAGTCTGAGAAAAAAAAAAGGTCTGTTAGGGACTTAATCTGAATAACATATATACCGGGGTATTAATGTTTTCTTTTTAAAAGCACAGTGAAAGCAAACTTCACAATGTAGTTTTTATATTTTCCAAAACTGTTCACTTATTCCAAATTAATGTTCAGTGATAGGGCAATTGTTAAACTGCATGCAAATGCAGTCTGATATAAACACGAGAACAAAGTTATTGAAAAGTCACAGACTATTGGCTTTATGATTTCATTTTCAGAATTACCCATTGACTTTAATTTAACTGTAATGTCTTCAGATTCAGTTAAGATTTTAAAAGCAATTAAATAAACTACTTATTTTTCAAGTAAAGAATCATAATGTTTAAATCTTAGCCATCAGTAATGACTTCTGTCTTCAGATTAAGAACATTTTAGTTTAAAAATGTTACTTTCTTCATAATGATAACAAGGGAAAATTGTCCCCTAAAGGAATTATGTACCTTGCAAGTCAGCCAAGAAAAAAAAAAAAAATTACCTTAGATTAATCATAAACCTTGAAGCTTGACAGTTTGAAAAAAAGTTGACAAATTTAACCGCAGTGGTTCAAATAGTGCTAACAGAATACATTATTACCATAACCATTGCAACTGCAAAGTCACATACTCGTATCTCTCTAAAAAATATAGGGTGGATGGGATCCTTAAGATTTGAAGTTATTTCAGAATTGTATCTGAAAATAAGCTTTAGAATTTTAAAATAGGTTAAAAGAAAGTATTAAAAGTAAACTGTCTTGTGAAAACTGTTCAAATGAATGTTGCATAAAAAAAATACTAGAATATATTCTGGAGCCTCATCGTCATCCTCTGACATGCAGGCGTGTTTTGCAACAGCATTGCATGACTGTTTAGTTGTGTGACTGAAGAATGAGTGCTGCTCAGATATAAAATAATGGAAATTGAGCTTGCCTGATAATTTTGCCTTTCTAAAAGAAGAAGATGAATTCTGAGGACACAAAGTGAAGAAATACTCAGCAGAAACTGAAGATAAGGCAGAGAAAAATTAGTTCTCATGGTTAATCTACTCCCTGGAATGCTGAGTTTTCTCTGACGATAAAAATGGCACCGTATATACTCACTTCACTACGGTGGACACAGTTTGCTAATAAGTATGGGTTGTAATGAGCACAGGAACTTCCCAGTTCTTGATGGTTTTAAATTGGTGGAACACTGCTTTGGAAATAAAACACAGCCTAAAGTTTTCAACTTTCTGAACTTAAATAGTTGAGAGTTCTGTTTCACTCAGAGTAATGCTCACTAGCCATTCTAAAAAACAATCCCAAAGTCTTAATGGCTGAATACAATATATGAGGTCTGACAATGAAGTTTGAGAACTCATCCTAGAAAAAGTACTACATACCTCATTGCTGAATATCACTATGGTTACCTTGGAAGTACTCACCTGGGGAAGCTATGTACCAACACCAGTGCCTAATCTACCCTTCAAAGCAGTTCTGGAACTCTTATTTTGGAATGGTCATCAGAGTTGTCATTGTATTACTGGTACCTTTGATGTCCTGAATCCTCAAAATGTCTTCTTTTCAATATTTTCTTTATCTTTAGGTAAAGAAAAAAGACACTGGGGTTCAGATCAGGTGAGTAGGGAGGTGTTCCAATACAGTTATTTGTTTACTGGCTAAAAGTGTCATGTGAGCTGGTGCATTGTTATGATGCAAGAGCCATGAGTTGTCAGCAAAATGTTCAGGTTGTTTTTTGTTTCACTTTTTCACACAGTCTTTTCAACACTTTCAAATAGTCAACTTGGTTGTCATTTTGTCTAGTTGGTACGAATTCATAATGGACAATCCCTTTGATATAAAAAAAGGTTAGCAACATTGTTTTGACTCTTAATTTGGACTGATGGAAACTTTTGGGTAATGGAGTATTGGCTGACTTCTATTATGCACTTTGACACTTTGTTTCAGGGTTGTATTGGTACACCCATGTTTCATCACCAGTGATGACACGTCCCAAAATACTGTCTTGCCTCTCCAAAAGGTCTTGGCAAACTTTGACTCTCCTTTGCTTTTGTTCATGGGTGAGCTCCTTCAGGATCATTTTTGCACACACCTTTCTCATGCCAAGATTTTCAATTAAGATTTTCCTGTTTCTCTGTTGGTGTTTACTTGGTTTACTATGCTTCTCACAGTCAGCTGACAATTTTGAAGCATAATGTGATGAATCTCTGCAATGTTTTCATCAATTTATGCTTGTTACTGGTCTCCCTAACCTCTCTTCATCAATGACACTTTTTCTCCCCTCAAAAAAAAAAAATTTAATCTGCTTGTACATTGCCATTTTTATCATGGCATTATCCCCCAAAACTTGGAATAACAGGTCCCTGATTTCACTTCCACTCTTGCCAAGTTTAACAAAATTGTTTCTTCATTGCTCTAATTCAAGTTCCAACATTCTTGAGATGGCAAACAAAAACTTGCAACAATAATAATGAGTGCCACTCAGCAAGACACTGCCATATGTCAACACAAACACAGCTGTGAGACACTGATAATACCAAGGTTGTGAAATATTACCGCGTTTCTGTACGATGCTGCCAATGTAAATGCACAATGGCAAGTTTGCAAACTTAATTGTCAGACCCCATATATAGTTATGTAACCAAATACAGTGATCCCTCATTTTTCGCGGTTAATGGGGACCAGAACCTTCCGCGAAAGCTGAAAAACCGCGAAGTAGGATTGGCCCCTAGGAATGTTCGTGTATGCGGGTACAAGAATGTTTTAAATATGTAAACAGTATTCATACTTTACTCATTTAAGACAAAAATGACAACAGTATACGTATTTACTTAAACGTGTCAGTGCTAATTAATAAAGTGAATGACAAAACCTTATACAGTAATAAACATGAATCAACATGGCTTTCTGAGAGAGGCGAAGAGTCTTGTGTGGGGGGCGGAGGAGAGGCTCTC
>PVKE010019907.1:0-28014 GCA_004027555.1 Craseonycteris thonglongyai | reverse complement strand
CGGGGGGACAGTTGTGGGGGGAGGTGGGAGTGGGCACTAGATATAAGGTGATGGAAGGGGAACTGATACTGAGTGATGGGCACATAATACGATGCATGAATGATGTGAGGTGGACTTGTACATCTGTAAACTGTCTAATTGTTACCAACCAATGTAACCTCATCAAATTTAACAATAAATTAAAAAAAAAAAAAAAAAGTCAAATGGTGCTTTCCCCAGAGGCTGGGGATGGGGAAATAGTGAGTACCTGTTAATGGATAGGGGCCTTTGAGGATGCTGAAAAGGTTTTGGAAATAGAGGTGATGATTGTACAACATTGTGAATATGCTAAAAGCTTTGGCATCTTCACTTTAAAATGGTTAATTTTATGTTGTGTGAATTGTAGCTCAATAGATAATAATAAATGCTTCCCCCAAATCTTTCCTAGCAAAAATGGCCCATGAAACACTAGTTGCTTCGTGATATTATGTATTTGGAGATGAAGTTCACCTAAAATTTTAAGGGAGAATTTAGAAAGGAAAAATGCAGGCTATCATAAGTACATTTACTAGTTTCAGAGCCCGGGGCCTAGTTCTCAAAGAATGAGTTAAATAGGATGAACAATATTCTCACTTACAGTTTCCTACTCCGTAAATTAGATAATCTTAGATGTAGGACTATAATCTTTTAACACAAGCTTCAGCAGAGTAATTTTTATTTTGAATGAGAAAATATAAAGCATATCAATTTTAGTTTTTCTGGAAATGGCACCTATATAAAAACAAGTACTTACTAACCTCTGTTGGCTTACACATGAGTTTTTCCTACTGGCACTTTCTTTCCAGCTTCACTTTGCATTTTAAATTCTATACAGGATTCTCCTGTGTCACTGAAGACACCTTTTCTTTCTTCTTTTGATCTCATTTTCCAAGTCTTGAAAGTCCAGTTTTGCAGCCACAGAGGATGCTTATGACTAGAGTGGTTTCCTTCTCACGTTTATGCTACCTTTCATTTCTGAATGCCCCACATCAACTGTAAAAATATAAACAGATGCATGGGTAATGGTGTTAACATATATGGGTATCTTAGTCAGTTTAGGTTCACATAACAAAATACGGCATGGCTTAAACAGCAGACATTTATTTTCTCCCAGCTATTGATGCCCAAGAGCAGGTGCCAGCATGATTGGGTTCTGGTGAGGACTCTCTTCCTGGTTTACTTATTGCTACGCCCTCATACAGCCTTTCCTTATCACTGAGGATGTGCTGAGAAATGGAGAGAGAAGGAGAAAGGGAGAAAGAGACAGAGACAGAGACAGGAGGGAATGGTTCATCCCATCGGATTAGGACTCTACTCATGACCTCACTGAATTATCTTTTAAAGGCCCTATGTCCAGATACAGTCAAATCAGTAGTTAGGTCTTCAACTATGAATTTTGAGGGAACACAGTTCAGTCCATACAATGGATAAATGTTTAAAGTTTCCCAATAAGTTGTCATTACACTTTTTTGTTATTGTTGTTGACCCCTGTTACTCCTCTACCACCCCTACCCACAGTCTTTCTGTGGGTTTATTTCATTATAAATCGACAAAAACATCACCTACATTATCTCATTTGATTAGTGATTGATTTTTATATATGTCAGACTTCAAAACACTGAGGATTAGGTGATAAAAGTGACTTTTCAAGGGCATATGGTCCAGAAATGGCAAAGCAGGGGCTGGAACTCAGATTTTCTGATACTTTATGCAGAGCTCTTTCCACTCCTGCCATGTTCCCTAATCTTATCTGACCATGGAACCATTTTCTCTTGGAACATCAGATGTTACCCTCAGGAACACACTTAGGATAATCTGTGCCTAATTTTATAGCCGTGCAGTTTGTGGGAAGAAGCTGGACTAGAACCCTCCCCCTCCACCAACCCCCCTGGGAAAACGAGAAACACTGATTGCGAAGGGACCATGTTGTATCTTTACAAGAAATCGCAGCTCTCTTTCTCAGATTTCATATGGTACAAGGGCTGCCCAGAAAGTATGCAGCCATGTAACCATTTTCATTATATTGACAATGGCTGGATTTTTTCTGGACAGCCCTCGTACATTAGGTTTGACATCATTAGTAGGAAGAGGTGATGTGTGGCACTAAGAAGATCCTTCTTTTCTTCTTTTTACTTAGCCGTACTGCCAGACAGTTCACCAATGAAAAAGACTGCATGCTCTTCCAGAACTTCATGTACAAGGGTCCCTCCTTTAGTCTTCACTCCATCCATAAAAGCACTGTAGACTGGTCCTGAAATTCTGCCACTTCCTTCATCCCGCCCCTTTCAGCCAAGGCTCCTGATCACCCACCACATCTACCTCATTTGAACAGCCTTCTATGGATGGATCCCGTTCTGTCTTCCCAACTTTAACTCTCAACACTTCTCTGCAGATCCAGCGAACATTCTGAGTGACAAACATTTGCTCAGGGCAGAGCTTTCCCTATCGAGAGCACTTGCTAGTTTTATTAGTGTCTAAAACCCTCTCTTCCCAGGGCAGACACCCCATGCTAACATCTTTTGTCCCTGACCCCTCCTCTGCCACATCCATTGCTCAGTGCTCACAAAACTGGGCCTTTTGTCATTTCAGTGGGGCTGGTTGACTTGACTCAACAAATTCTACCTTCCAGTCAGGATGGGATCACTGTGGAGTCCTGAGGACCCAAGCAATGCTTGTCTGACAACAAGGTGGGTGGTAAACCCATATTTCTCTGTAGGTGGGTGTGAGGTTCTATAAACTGAATTCCTCTATCGAACAAAAAGTTATTGGATGCAGCTATGTCCTATATACTCTGCCTCTCACTTGGGATAAAAAAGAAAAATTGAATGCAGTCCCCATGTTCATAGAGCCAGGGAGTCTAGTAGGGGAGGCAGACATGCAGACAAGCAATTTATAGTTCACCATGCTGCATGCAGAATCAGGGCTCGTCCTCTGTGGTTAAGGGTTGATGGTGCATGCCAGATTTTCACCAGTTGCTCTTTCATCCATTTACCAGATGCCTAATGGGCAGCTGCTGTATACCAGGCATTTTGTTAGTCTGTACGAACAGAGATGAGTAGAACAAGGGCCTTGTCTTCAGAAACTCAGGACAGTTTTTTTCTTAGCTTAGCTGAATCTTATTTACATGGCACTAGAGGTACATGAATCAGTGAATGCACATGTTCTAATGTAGACACTGGGGTTATCAATGTGAAAGGACTAAAGTTAGTATGGTTTGTAGACCTTGCCCTAGGATGCGCTGGTACCCATGTAAGACACAGTGGAGTGTAATTGTTAAGATTCTGGGCTCTGCAGTCAGTCTGGGTACCAGGCCTGACCGCTGTGTGACCTCAGGCATGTGATATAACCTTTCTACGCCTCAACATCTTCATCTAAAATGGGGATATTAATAACATCTGCTTCCTATTATTGTTGTGAATGTTAAATAAATTCACGTATATCAGGTGTTTAGAACAACATGTGGCCTGAAATAGTTCTCATTCAGTGGTAGCTATTGCTATTGGCATCATGTTAAGCTTGCACAAATTTCCCCATGATGTTGTTTATAGACCTTGCTCCCCAGTAGAGCAGGAGAGATGCCAATGACCAGTGTGTTCTACGAGCCAAGCCCTCTGGTATTTGCCAGCACTTCTTCCTTTCCCAATCTCAAGTCTGTATGAAACAGGCTGTTGAATTTTGCACTGGTTTGAATATTGACTTTTTACCAAAGGATTGAGAGCTCTAGATTCTGGTTTGGTTTTCTCAGCACCTCCTATATTCTACTTCTTCTTTTTTTTTTTAAGATTTATTGTTTGAGAGAAGGTAAGAGAGAGAGAGAGAAGAGAGAAGAGAGAAGGGAGAGGGCCCAGAGCAGTGTCCACAGTTGTACATCATTAGCTGTGACGTGGTTTCATTCCACACAGGTGGATGTGGGGCTGCGCAGGGCAGAAATGGAACCAGAACTGGGGGCCTCCTGCATGGGAGGTGAGAACCTTCATTCCTGAACCATCCAAGCAGGTACCAGTGTGATGCAGTTCAGCATATGGTTTGCACGGACTGGGGCCAGGAATCGAACCCCGGACTTTGCAATTGTGAGACAGGCTCTTAACCGCTGAGCTGCCCTGGCATCCTGCATCTCCTGTATTTGTGAACCCTTCCATTAACCTTTAATGACTTCAGTTTCCTCAGAATGGAGAGAAAAAAGCTGACCTCCCTGTGAGACCCAAGAACATTGGGCATAAAGGTGCACCCACCTGTGTCAGGGTCCCTGTGCAGCCTCTGCTTCTTCCCACTAGAAACAGAGGCTGAGGTGCTGGGAGACCCCAGTTAGCCTCCAGTCAGGGGAAGTGGGCCTCACTAGTATGTGTGGGTAGGGTCCAGGTTCATTTGCCCCATTGCAGTCCCTGGAACTGGAAAGTTCCAAAAGGAACTGAGAACCTGCCCTCAAACAAAAGTGACTTCTTTGTGACTAATTGACTATATCCTGTACGTTAAATATTACCCCAACTACTAAATAGTGAAACGAAGCACTATGACTGGTTACAAGCGGAATACCGCAGTGTCATCTGGTTTGGGTTGCCAGCCTGCCTGATGACATCCGGGTCTGAGCCCGGGTCCTGTGACCTCTTGATCTTGAGTTGCTTTCCTTTCCCCTCCATGTGTGTTACAGGATACTCCTCACCTCCCTCTAGACTTACCCAACACACGGGCTTTGCTCTCCTGATTGCTCTCCCCCTCGCTCCTTAAATGTTCACTTCCCTGTCGTCTGCACTCTTTGTGTCCTCTTCTATCCATTCCTTCCCTGAGCCTCCCACGTCTCTATCTTCTGCACAGCTCACGCGACTTACGCGTAGTTTCGTCTCCCTGCTTTGGGGTGCTGGGCCTGACCCCATGGTACAGCGCTTCTTTGCCAGTCTTTCCGAGGTCCTTCTTGTCTCTTCTGGGTTCATTTCTCCCTATGGGACAAGGCTGTACTGCCAGTTCCTACACTAGTGACCAGGAGGACCCTTAGTCATGTGTGACTTCTGTGTACTGTATTCTTTTGTCTTAATGGGAGAGGCTCATTATTTGGGATGGAATGTACTAGCTTTCTGGAAAAGGCTCCCCAAGAAATTTTTTTTTTTTACCAAACCAAAGTACATACTTTATCTGAGATGCTCAGGAAAGTTCTTAATATGACGCCCTGCAAAAGATTGACAAGACTCAAAGGATCCAAGCAGGTTGGATATAGCAGTGCTTGAAACCTCTATACACATAATCCTTATTTATTGTGCATGGTTTATAAATACAAACTGGACATAGAAAGGGATATGCATGTATAGTTGTTTACTTTTATATGAGTTGGGTCAGTTTTTTAAAATAGCAATCACACTTTTTATGAGTTGAGTTTATTTTATTTCATCTTATTTTTTATTGATATGCAAAAACTGCACATATTTAATGTAGATACTTTGATGACTTTGAACATATTCATATACTCATGAGAATCATATATTTTTTAAAAAGGAAGAAGCAGAGTAGAGTAAATATTTGGAAGGGAAAATATGAGCATCTTTCATTTGACTCTTGGCTCAGAAGGTATTTCTCAGCTTTGCAGAAAGTATCCAATGCATTCTTTCAAATCAGGAAGAATGCACATTCTCCATATTGACTGAAATCTAATTAAAAAAGAACAACTAAATTGTAACCATGGTTAACAGTGTGTTGAACATTAGGGACCTGACACTGTCCCTGGGGCTGACCTTATGGAAGTTTAATCTTTCCTTGGAAGGCTACTGTGTCTGTAGCTGTAAACTCCACCCACTTGTTGGCCCTGGCTGGTCAGCAGGGCTTAGGGTACTAACTGCAGAAACCTGCTAGAATGCCAGCAGGAGGCTGGCCCTGCCCGTGTGGCTTTGATCACTCTGAGTTGGGGAAGGGGCAGTGTGGGCCGACTTACGTTATTCTCATTCTGTCCGGTCACTTATTTTGGGTTCAGTATTCTGCAGTGTGATGCTGTGATATGGGAAGCAGAACCCCTGGGCCCAGGTTCCCAGCATCGAGGCTCCCACATATACAATCCCCCAGGTGTTAAATCCAGAGGAAAAGTGACTACGTGACTGGGAGAGGCCTCTCTTCATGGGTCCCGAGGCTGATGCTAACCCAAGCTGCAGGAAACTTATTTTGGATTTGATGCAAATGTGAATTCCTGCCCGTCAGGCACAGTCTGATTGTGATTGACATATTTACTGTTGACGCTACAAGGTGAACCCTGCTGTGGCCCTTTGCCTCAAGACAGCGTTCAGGGTGAGAATGGAATGTGGGATTTTGTTCCAGGTGCACATCTGCCTGAGCATGTTTTAAAAAAATCCTCTTGAGAATTCTCTAGGCTTCTCTTGACTGACAACTAGCACAGAAGTCTTGTCAACTACACATGTGAATTTTCTGGCAACTGGCACATGTGTTGTTGATGGAAGGGGTTTAAGATCTCTGGTATGATGGCTCTCTTTAGCTGTTGGTTCCTTGTACCATCTCAATTCTTGGTTAAGTTTGGGTTTTTCATTGGCTCATGGATTCTTGCTGACCAGAGCTGATGAGAAGGGCACCGATTAGAAGTCACATTTCTGGGAAGCCGGGATGGCTCAGTGGGTTAAGTGCTCACTTTGCAGCCCCGGGGACCGAGGATCGAATTCTAGCCCTGGCCGTGCAGACCCATATGCTGAACTGGGGAGTTCCCCCAGTTCAGTTCTCACTGGGGTGAAGACCCTGGCCCAGTTCCTGCCCTGTGCAACCCCACTCCCACCTGTGGAATGAAACTATGTGGAAAAACCAATGATGTGCAACTATGGAGACTGTTCTGGGCCCTCCCCCTTCTCTCTGTCTCTGTCTCTGTATCTCTCTCTCTGTCAAAAACAATGAAAATAAATCTTTAAAAAAAAAAAAAGAAGTCACATTTCTAAAATCATGGTGGCAAAGGCTGGTCTGGGGAGGCTTTTTTATATTTATTTTTCCTACTTTGGTGAAGTCCAATATTCTGGCCAATGTAGAAGTTTCTAACATTGCATTGCTCAGGACATGTGGTTTGCAGAATGCTAATAGGTGCCAAAAAGAAAAAAAAAGAAAAAAAAAGGGAAAGAAAAACAAAGATCTCTGTAGTCAGTAAGTCTGAAACATTCTTCGGCCCACGGTGCCTCACATTTGGAGTCTTTTGATGCATTATAAAACTTCTGGGAAGTTCTATACTCAAGGTGCTTGTATAACTTCAACCATACCACTCCAAGTCCTTGACCGTGGAGTATTTTCCAATAATATCTACCTATAGCCTTTAAAATCTATTAACAATGTGTAGATGCATTTTGGAAAATACTCACATAGGAAACAAATAAATTAATGAAAGGCTCTCATTCCCTGCAACCTGGCTTCCTAAATGTAAGCCAGCAAATCTAGTTAGGGAAAGAGAGGAGAAGGATGTGGGGCTTGTCTGGAAAATGCAGGCCAGGGGTCTTGAGAGACTGGTGATTTAGGGACCATGCGCTTGCTCTGCATGGCTCAGATTGGCTCCCACCCACGACATCTTTCCTGGCCCCCGAATCCCAGAGTCCCTTCTTCTTCCTGCATATTCCACTGGCTAGTGGATTCCATCACCCTGAATCCTGGAATCATGATGAGGAAGCATTGGAAACCACTTTGAAAAACATGAAATCCAGCCCTCATGTTTTAAGTTGATGAAGGACCAGGGTAAATATTTTAAGTTAGTTTTTTACATGCGTAGATCATTTCATGACACTTTTGTCCACATGAGGACTGATTGAGTAACGGGGTATTCATTCTGCAAAAACTTTTGTTACCTGTTACCCAAATTACCTTTCAGAACAGTTTTACAATTTACTCTTTCACTGGATGTGTAGGAAAATGTCTCACCTATTGTGTCATGTTTATTTTGAACTCATTATATGGGCAGAGAATTGGGAGGAACAAATAGAGGCTAAATACCACACACAAGGCTGCCACCTTGCAAGCCCAGGAACCTCTGGGGCTTTCAGTGTTGTGGGATGGCTTGGTGACAACAGGCTCTTATCAACTGGCTTGCAAATAACCCAGTACAGCATCCAAGAGTTTCTGACACCTCGAGAAAGGTATTTTCCTGGCCACTTCCTCCGTATACACTTTAACTGGGTCTACCTACACATGACAGCTTGACAATAGCTTGATATTTATATGTGTGATCACCTCACCCTACAGATCCAGGAGGTTCTATCTCCCAGGAGGCATAACCAGCAGCCAGATCTGTCTGATCCTGTTACTGAGGTGGGCAGCCCATTTGTCACAGTCATGTAAGTTCTCCTCATAAAACAGGACTGGAAAAAGAATTTGAACAGACTCTGATATTAGGCAGATCCTGGTACTCCCCATCCTGTATTGTCAAGATTAAGAAAAATAAGAATTGTTTAAGCCATACTACACATAGCCCAAACCATGCACTAACCACTTTATACACATTATCCAGCAGCCTGGAGGGTCCTGTTAAAACATAAGACCATGTCACCCACTTTTGGAACTCTTCAGTAGCTTCCCATATCACTCAAAGGCCAAAGTCTCTATTATAAATTTCAAGTGCCCTATATGGTCCCCTCACCTGCCCTCCCACCCACCCAGCTGTAAGCTACACATATTTATCTCTTACTCTGCTCCAGCCACACTTGGACCTTCTCACTTTTCCACGAACACCCATGCACACTTCTGCCTCAGGACCTTTGCATAGACTTCTTCCCTTCTGTCTAGAACATTTAACAACTGATATCTGTAGGTATATACCCACTTCCTTCTGTCCTTTACTCAGAAGTCACCTTCTCAGTGGGGTCTTCTCTGGGCAGTCTACCAACTTGACTTTAAAGTTTCCTCTTTGGATTTATTTATTTTTCACCATAGTATGTAACATGATCTGTATGCTTAATTTATCTGGTGTACTCTCAGTTTCCCCCATTGAATGTAAGACCCCTGAAGGATAGAGTTTGTCTTTTTATTTATTTATTGTCACAGCTGTAGCACCAGCACTTGGCAAAACATCTGGCATGTAGTAGGTGCTTAGTAAATATGTGTGCATAAATCAGTATACTCACCTAACTTTCACCTCAGCGCTAGGAGGAAGGAGCTATTGTTTGCTTCATTTTTCTGCTAAGTCAACTTAAACTTAGAGAGTTGTAAGTGCTCAGCCCAGAAAGCAGAGATCCGGGCTTTGAGGCCTGTTCTTAGCCACTGTTCTCTGTCTCTCTGAAAATACTGTGAGAAATCAAAATCTTTCCCATGCACCTAATGAGGTTCAGCCTCCTGAGCCAAACATCCAAGACTCCTCAAGCTGGTGCCAATCTCAATTTCCAAAACTAGCTCCTGCCCTCAGCCATCACACCTTAACCTTTAGCCAAACAGACCATGGTGTTGCCACTCGTATGATTTCGATTACACCGCCCCCTTCCTCTCAACCCGTTCAAACCATTCTTCTGCTTCTAGGTTCAAGTCAAATGGCACATGTCCATGAAGCCCTTGGATGACCCTAACTTCTATTGTCGAGGGCAGCTGCATGTAACAATCATCCCTCTTCTCTAGTTCTTAAGGCAGAAGCCACTTCTGTTTGACCTTTGTCTTTTCCACATACCATGTGGACACTTTCTACTCAAAACATCTATATAACAAGCACACAGAGAGATACCTCTTGACACAATGGACTGACATAGTTCAGAGTGGGGACTATTTCCTGACGTGGACCTCCTTACAACCCATGAAAAGAGAGTTTGATGTTGAACATGAAGTTACATTTAGGAAAGAGAAGGATTAAATGGCGTGTTGGTTACATAAAAACCACCAATCCACTCAGTCAGCACAATTCAGAAAATCAATCAAACTAGGTGTTTGGTTGTTTGACATTTGTAGACAAAACAAGTCGATTGAATTTTCTGTGCTTTATGTGGTGCTTTTTGCTGTTACATAAAGTGCCCTTAGACATTTAAGGTACTCCTGAGATGTTAATCTCACTCGTGTTTCAGAAAAACATAATTGTGTAACAGTCCGAGGTGGGGAATGAGAAACAGGAGAAAGGGAGGACGTATGTAAAACAGATACACATCAAATGATATTTCACATACTAGTAAATAAGAATGCACTTTAAAATCACACATACGAGTGTTTATTTTGCACATGGCAACAGAATATAGTATATTGGGATAGATTACAGGGGTCTCCAAACTACGGCCCGCGGGCTGGAGGCCCTCTCATCCGGCCCGTGGAGACCTTTTTATCTAAATAAAATAATATTAAATAATTAAAAACAACATCTATGTTTTGATTCTTTTTTATTTGGACCTCGAGTGTGTAGTCGCCCCCCAAACTGCTGTTTGATAGTTAATGCAGGCTGAAAATTTGGAGACCCCTGGTAGAAGAAGGAGTCTGGTGGCTTCCTTTGTAATCTTGGGCAATCGACTCATTGAGAAATGGGCTTTGTGATCTTAGTGACCGAATGAGGACACTACCATCCACACCCAAATGGCACAGGCATCTTTTCAAAAATAAAACAGTAAGGGGATGATAGGACAGCTCAACAGGTTGAGCACTTGCTGGGCATCCACAGGGTCTGGGGATCAATTCCTGGCCCCGGCCTGTGAAAACCTATCTGCTGAACTGTGGAGCCACCGTAACCACCAGGATGTGGTTAATTGTTAATTGTAACAAATGTTGAGTCAGAAAGATTTGATCATGAGGTGCTCTCCTCCCATGCAGGAGGACTCTGGTTCAGTTCCTGCCATGAGCAGCCCCATATCCACCTGCGTGGAATGCAACCATGTCACAACTAATGATGTTTGACTATGGAGCCTGCTCTCAACCCTCCCCCTTCTCTCTCTCTCTCTCTCTCTCCCCCTCTCTCTATACCTCTACCTTCTCACAAAACAAAAAAATAAAAAGAACATCCATGAATTCCATTACTATTTGTTTTGTGGTCGCTATTTTAAAAAACATATTGTCTAGTAAATCGAAGTATGTATTTAAAAACATCATAGGCCAGGAAACCATGATGAGCAGTTTTATTCAGTCCTGAAACACCTCTGAATAAAGCCCCCAGGTAATTAATGAAACCAGTGTCATCTTATCTTAAGCCTAAATACTGATATACCACCAGCACACTTCTAAATTGTTTTTTCTCAGCTCTGCATTTAAAGAAAGCTTAACATCTGTGAAGCTAGATCCAAACCTTGGTCTCTGGCCCTTTTTCTCTGTGAATTCTTTATAGAGGTCCACAAAGAAAATCATCGACAAAACTGATTCTTTCAAGACCAGGTGAAACTCAGTTAAACTCAGGGGTTTTTGTTTGTTTGTTTGTTTCTGTTTTGTTTACTTGGTTGTTGTTTTTTTGCAAGACTTCTCTGAGCCATTTGCAGACTATGCCAAGCACTGTTAATCTTGAAGGGCTGAGGACATAGTATGTGATGTTTCTCAAAATTATTTGACCATGGAAATCCCATTCCCCTTTTTCTTCAAGGGCATCTGCAAGACTAGTTTTCTGTTGAACATTTTGGAGAATACTGGTGAATGTGGATGATTCTGTGTGAGAGACAGGAGCATTAAACATGACTCTTGTATGGGGGTGCATGCATGAGTGAACACTAGAAGGCACCCAAGATCCTTAGGAGGCTGATTTGGAATGTGAGCTGGGAGAAAGCAAGTGAAGTGGTCCCCGCTTTCCTGGGAATGCAAGAGAGAAAGTAGGTCATCAAGTTCAAATGGTTAACTAAATCATAATTAACATGGAGTTAATTGTAACAAATGTTGAGCCAGAAAGATTTGATCATGAGGGAGAGAAGACATTTACACTGTTTTCACATAGTCAGGATGGAATCTGACCTAATTCTTGTCTTTCTTGCAGAAATTGTTTAACTACCACTCACTTTGCATTGAAATTCCATGTGCTGAGCACTCTAGGATGTGCAGCTTCACGGTTTATTACTGAGACACGTGCCAATGGGCATCTTTGTGTGTATGTTTCCAGTTGTAAGTGGTCAGAACAACTTATCTAGCTGCAGGTAGAGTCATGACAACTCAGTAGCAAAGGGAGAGGAGCTCTGACCTGCAGATCCTACATTCCTAACCCAGCCATTTCACACCTTTCAATTTCCTATAAGTAACTCAAGTGCTTAAATGGCCCTTTTGAAAATAGGTTCATCTATTGGCTTAATGGCTTAGGATGCGTTCATTGCAAATTCAGCCCTGAGGATCCAATCAGAAGATGAAATATGTCTGGTTTGGCTACTGCAGGAATTGACTAGAGGAGGTTCGTGCCTGCTTCCTGCAGAACAGGAATCAAAATGCACACCAGAGTCTGACCTTAGCCTTCATCATTTTAACTGAGAGGAACCGGCCCACTAAAGAGGAAGTGACCGAGGCCAGTTCAAAAGGAGAATCTTAGTTTCAAAAGACACACACAAAAAGGTGTTACTTTGAAACAGGCTTGAATGCTTCTACATGTGTCAGTTTGGCAGGGCTAGGAATGAAAATTGTGGTACAGAGGCTGTTGGGCCTTGTGGAGTTGGGCAAGGTGATTCTGGGTCCTTCTTCCTCTGTGAAACATGGGAGTCGAATGGGGTTATTTGCAATGGATCCTGGCCACAAGGACTGTGATGGAAACTGTGGGGAGTGAGCTTTCCCTCCGCCACAGTTCCTACTGAGATGAGAGCAGAGATAGGTGGGGCCTCAGGACTCCATCGGAAGCGTTCATCTGAAGACCCTCACCTGTCTCTTCTGCATCCTGTCTTACCTCCATGGGGACTGTGAGCTCTGCTGTGCTTTTTAGTTCAGTCTGAGTCACAGTGTCTGCATGGACCCACACTCAGAGAGAGTAAAAGTCAGGACTCTGAACTGCAAGTCACAGAAACCCCCTCACATGTGACTGAAAAGTATAGGAGTAGGTTTCTTCAGGCACAGCTCTCTCCAGGTGCTAAAACGTCTTCAGGGAACTCTTTTCTCTAGGCTGATTTGTCCTCTACTTTGGCTTTATTCTCGAGTTAGCTATCCCTTCGTGGGTATAAAATGGCTGCCAGTGGCTCAGGGTTTATGTTGTGTTCATGTAGTAACTCCCATAGAAAGGGAGTGCTTCTTCTTGAGTCCTAAAGTTCATTTAACATTCCTCAGACAAGTGGTAGGACATACAGCAGTGGGCAAGGCAGGTGAAGCCTCTGCCTCTCCTGGTTGGCACCTCACATGGCATGTGTACCCTTGAATCAGTTGTTTGTTACGGGCCATGAGGAAAGCGAGGTAGCCAGGCTGGGCCTGCAGGACCCCTGCTGCCATCCCATGAGGCTGAGATGGAGGACAGCTGTCCCTCGTCCCCAGTATCTCACTACCTCAATGACACCCTCTTATTTCTCTCATCAGAAACCTAGAATTGTACAGGGCCACCTAATTATCTTGTCGCGCTTAGCCAATAACGATAATGAGAGTAAATGCTTATTGAAGGGCTTTTGCAGATATTAAATCACATAATTCTTACCACAGCCCAATGGTTACATACTCTTTCTGATACCCATCTTAAGGGTGAACAAGCCAGGGTACAACGAAGCAGGGAACATGCCATGATGCCCCTGCTATGGAGAACTGTGAAGCTGGGACTTACTGAGGATAACTCGGCAGTTATTACACTTCCCCCCATACGACCCCCTTCCCATAGCAAGGGGAGGTGGCCTGCAGAGAGTTTAAGGGAGAGAGTCATCCCTTCTAAGCAGCAACCCCACAAGGTGTATTTCACCTCCTGTAATAGGGAAGTTTCTAAAACAGGTTTGAAAATCTCCCTTTTACAGATCAATTCCTCTTTTCCCTTTGCTGTCTTTGATAAAACATCTGATGAGGATCAAAGACTCATTCACTATAATGGATTTGTTTTTTTAATGAATGATGACTTAAAATAATTGGACACTGGTTGCAGCTTGAGCTCTTTTTATGAGATGGTCTTTACTCCAATGGATATTTGTTAAAAATGGGTTCTTACCTATCGACCCATCTAGCTCATTCTAATTGACAAGTCAACTTCATCTTTTATCACTATTGTGCTTGTGTTCTTATAGAATTGCCTGCCCTTTAATTTACTTGAAAGGAATAGTATTGCTTTGAAGCACTTTATGTGGATTTTTAATATTGTTTTCCTTAACTTGGAAATGGAGCAGTTTCTTCCTAGCCTATTTGTAAAGGTCACTTATATTCTTGTGATGCTTTTACTAAGATGGACTGAACTAAAGATTAATAAGTGTATAGCACTGAAGAGCAGGTTTTGTGGACCTGGGTGACAACACTGTTTTTGAAATGGCCAATTGCCAAGCCTCTCTAGTATTTAATAATAGGAAAAATGAGGTTAAGTGGAACGTTAGATACCTATAGACATTGACCTACTCTTTGAAATAGTGATTCCAGCAACTGATTTTCACATGTTATTGATATAGCAGACTATTTAAATGTGCAATAAAACAAATGTAAGATACTACCCCAAATAAGTAATCACATTTTAATAGATACATAAGACTTTTAGAAGAGATAGACAAAAGGTTTTCAGAAAGAACTTATGTTTGTCAATTGATTAGAAAAATGGAGAATATGTCCACTTTTCCTTTAAAAGAGTCTCTGTCTTGGAGCTTTGGAAATAAAACACTACATGACCTTGACTAATAGATCATCAGTATTAGAGGCTGTTGTTTCTGGGCAGTTAGAGCTCAAGATTTGTTATCTTTGGCCATCATTTGTAGCTTCCTTCTGGGTAGAATAGATTTTCAAATCACAAACCACCAGGCAAGCATTAAACCAAATGTGAAAATCAATGATGCATCGTAGTGACAAGCATGTATGTGGCCACGCCATGGTGAGTGGAGAAGGGCATGCTTGAAGAAGAACAGACCAGGGCAGCTTTATTTACCCACTTCTCACTGCTTTTGACTCCGACCTCCCTGATCTGCCATTGAAACATATCAGTGAATTTAAGTCGAGTAATAATCTGTGACTAATCTACACGTAGCTGCTAAGCCATTTCCCTCATTTCAGTTTCACAGAGGCTTCTGCCTTCAAACACTTATATCCCCTTAGAGACCTTTCTTCCTTGCTCATTTACATAGAGCGTGCCTTATACCCTCAGTCCTCCAACAGCTTCTTGTAACCCTGAAGCTCTGTTGGCAAGAAAAGTGAACGTTGTTCTTTATGATCTTCAACTGAAATCTTGTAGCTGCACAATAGGAAAAACCAAGTGTCTGTTTGCAGGCCCTGTGGTAGTAGGCTTCTGGAACCCTGTCTCCTGAGACTCTCTGAAGGTGTCTGTGAGGTAGACATCACTACTCCCATTTTACAGATAAGGAGGCAGAGCTGCAGAGAAATAAGTGACTTGTCCCAAGTGATTTAAGACCAGATCTGTACTTGTAGCCACAGCACAGAAATTAAATGAGAGACTCACAGTGTTCACTTTGAGTTGAATGTCCCTCTCAGAAGTATGTTAGAAAATCCTTCATGATGAGATCTCTTTAAATTTATTTTTAAATGTTTTTTTTTTTTAGAATAATTTCAGATTTAAAGAAAGGCTGCAAATATAGTGCAGAGGCTTTCTGTGTAGCCCACATTCAGTTTGCCCCATAGTTAACATCTTATATTAGTGTGATATATTTATCACAACTAATGAACCAGTATTGCTACATCATTATTCACTAAGATACCATAATTCACTTGTATTTCTTTAGTTTTTGTCTAGTATCTTTTTTTCTGTCTTAGGTTCCCATCCAGAATACCACATTTTTATTTAGTTGTGTCTCCTTAGGCTCTTGGAGACATTGACAGTTTTGCAGACTTTCCTAGTTTTTGATGACTTTGACGGTTTTGAGGAGGACTGATCAGATATTTTGTAGAACGTCCCCTACAATGGGTTGGTCGGATGACTTTCTCTGGGATCCCTTTTGGTCATTCAACAAGCACATGACAGCTTCATTGGGAGGATTTCTTGAATAAGCTGAACACTGTCAGACCCTAGGCACACAGGTGAGGACAGTGTTCCTGTGGTTACTCCAGTGTCACTTCTAAATGAGCCATGTAGGAAAAGTGTACATACTCATAGGTACAGCCAGGTTGGCTACATTCTTCTGGGTGAATGAATAGAAAGACACATTTTGTGAGAAATCCCTCATTCAATAAATGGAATTCCCTGCTCTTTCCCCCACCACCAGATATTTATGAGAACTTAGAAATCTACAGAATAATAGATGGGTAAAGCCATGATTTTAGTTAATGATAAAATTGTCATTGTAAATAGCATCTTGGCAGCCAACAAAAACAGATGTCCGGATTACAATTTGGAGCCATCCAATGCATAAAGCAATTTGTAGATAATCTCCTAAGCAGATAAAGTATCAAACATGTATTCATTGTCAATTAGATGTCCATCCAGGCTGTAGGTCTAATTGACCAGTTAATTTCCATGGTGGCTTAGGAGCTACTAAACATGGTTTGAAATGGAGCCCTTGGTATTGCACCTCAGAATGACCTGATGTTGATAAACAAAAGAACAGATTCCTCTGCTTGTTCAAGGAACAGAGAGTTCAGTGTGCTGCCTTCTGTATAGAAAATCAGATGCCTCTTCAAGCTGTTGCTGACTTGGTCGGAATTGGTAATGCAATGGTGTAATAATGCATCATCCCCATTTGAATGGTTGGCAACTAAAGCTATTATTAAAAAAGACATCTTTTGCCAAACTTGGAGACATGGATAGGAGCTCCAAATATCCAATTGTATCAGAGAGAAAAAAACCTTATCATTGAAGCTTTTTATGATGATTGTTCTATTAAACTCACTTGATCTTGGCCATTTGAATGAATGATAAGGTTCCTCTCTATCTTTCTTCCCCACCTCACAGCTCCCAGGAGATTCTGTCTCAACCCTTGGTGTCCAGTGGCAAATTTTTCTTGACTTCATGACTGGACCATGTCTATTGTCTCCCAGTCTGATAGCTGCAAATAAAAATAACCATTCCAATTTCTTTTTAAATGGGGAAAGGATACTTGTCACAACAAATAGACGAGATTTGTTATACCAGGAATACAGTATCTTTAATCCTTGGTCAAGGTGATTTTTTAAAACATCCTGGTGACAGCCATGGGCTTACTGGGGGCAGTTCTCTGCCCCTTCTCCCCAGCTGCCCTTGGCTCCAGGTATATCCATTGTCCTGGAATAAAGCCGGAGAAAGAATCAGAGGAGGTTGCTGTTGGTTAAGCAACAGGAGGGCTTCATCCTCACGTCAGGGCTTCAAGGTTTCCTAATGGGGCTTGGTTTCTGAAGCCCCTCATCACCTGAAGCCTGCAGGGCATCAGAAGTTGGAAGCAGCCTGTCACAGATTATAGCTGTATCCTTGTTTGGCAGAGGAAGAAGAGGTAGAAAGCAAATGTAGTCCCATTCAGCAAAGGCACATTCCAGGTGAATAACGATGAAGAAAGATGCCTAGAGGCGAGGTTACAAGCCGTGGAGACAAAGCTGATGGTCCCAAGATAGATAGTAAGTGCCTGTCTTTCCATAGGAACCTCCCTCTCAGACACAGTGGGGCCAAAATCACTTCCTGGGTACCTGGCCACCCTTTTCTTATTAGAACCCGGGGCAGATGTGTGCATTCGTGTCTGTGTGTGGGTGTGTGTGTGCACATGTATTGCAAGTGCTTAACAAGCCTGTCTATCCTCTGCACATACTAGTGTTTCAGAGACTCAGTGTATTTTACACACATCATCAAATGCTCTCTCATTTGATACAGAGAAACAAATATTAACACATTTGTGTTCTTCTTCCCGCCTCCACATGTGGACTGGGCCTATAGAATGGAATTTGGGAATGAGCCTTGGAGGTGTTGACCACTTACATAACTCCTCTAAATTCCTGCTGTGAGGATCTGCCTTTTTGCTGAGGCAGACACTGGAATTCTTCCCTGCAAGTTTTGAGTTATTTATCTACTGAGGTCACTTACCTGCCAAGTCAGCAAGCGCATCACTGTGGGGTTCAGCCGTAGAAGAACAGCAACCCTTAAGATGGAGTAATGACTTCATTTCTTTGTTCAAAACAAAAAGACCTGAAATGGGAGAGCCGGGACGGCTCAGCGGGTTGAGCGCTCGCTTTGAAGCCTGGAGGACCGAGGATCGAATCCCGGCTCCGGCCCAGGCAGACCCACATGCTGAACTGGGGTGTGCTTCCTGAATGCGGTGAGGCCCCCAGTTCAGTTAAAAAAAAAAAAAAAAAAAGACCTGAAATGGATGCCATATGCTGGACTGGGAATAGCCATGCAAAGAATGTCAGAAAGACTTGGGTTTCAATGTGTAAGATTGCACATTCTCTTGCTTGAAATGTCACTGAAACCAAGCAGGGGAATTTACAAGGTGGAACCAATAAGAACCAAGTGAACAACAGAGGAGGCAATAGGAGGCAAAGGATGGGAACAGATTTTTGAAAAATGGGCCGTGGATTCAGGATAGTGGCTGACTTAGCAAAGCAGCAGAAGTTAATGCTGAGTGCTCACCCACAGGTGCAATCTGTGTGAAGTGGGAAAGTGGCACAGGGTGAAAAACAGGTGGAATGGCAGAAAATGTTGTACTGTTTATAAGAGCTTGGTTCCCAGGGCCTTTTCCTCAACCCTCCCAGCCAGGTGTTTTCACCCCCACCTGCCTTCAACACACACACACACACACACACACACACACACACACACAGTTTTTGTTTTTAAGATTTATTTTATTGTTTGAGAGGAGAGAGAGAGAGAGAGAGAGAGAGAGAGAGAGAGAGAGAGAGAGAAGGGGGAGGGCCCGGAGCAGTCTCCATAGTTGTATTAGTTGTGACATGTCTTCATCCCACACAGGTGGATATGGGGCTGCACAGGGCAGGAACTTAACTGGGGGCCTCCCACCTGGTAGGTGAGAACCTTCACTGCTGAGCCATCCCAGCAGTTACCAGTTGTGCTGCAGTCCAGCATATGGGTTTACACATGTTGGGGCTGGGGATTGAACGCCAGACCTCTTGATTGCAAGGCAAGCGCTCAACTGCTGAGCTATCCTGGCATCCTCCAGAAGATTGTTCTTTAGAGAAACAACCACAGGAGCAGAACTAAGCAAAACAGAATTGAACCACAGAACTGAACCAGGCATAGCAGAAAAAGTGGATGATGATGGTGAGGCTGGAAAGCCGGGTGGGAGAGCTAAGGGAAAGCCCGGGGAACTGAGGGGCCTTCAGCCGCCTCTGGCTTCCCAATCCTAGGACCTCCACAGACAAGCACAAAGCACACTAAAGAGATGCAAGGATTTGTCAGCAAAGGAACTGAACAGGTCCAGAGAAAAGACAGGTACTGATACATGGAGACCCTACAGGGACAAAGGAACTCACGGCTCCATCACCCTGTGGCAAAGCCTTCCAATCTACAAGCCCCACCCACTCACACAAAGTTGAATTTTTAGTACCTCATCCAAATGCTGCCTGCCATTTGAGGAAAATCTTCAAAGTGAAAGACTGAGACCAAAATAATAAACAGAAAAAGGTGCTAGGATGAGAGTGATGTGAATGGGAAAAGAAATGCAAGGAGCTCAGAAAGACACACACACATGCGTGAGCACACACACACACATATACACACACATTTACCTCTGAAAGATACAAGAATATATTGCTTCCCTGCTTTAGTAAGAGAAACAAAAATAAAGGTAGAAAGCTCTTGGAAATAATGATAAAAAAGACATGCTTACTGAAAGTAGAAGAAGTTTGACACTAAAGGTCAGGAAATGCTCTGGAAGACAAAACAAACAAAAACAAAAAACAATGAGAATAAAATTCAGAAAAAAATATAATACAGTTAGAAATTCAACATAACATTCAAAAAGTCAACATGTAGAAATTCTGAAAGAACAGAGAAAAAGTGGGAAGGGTCACATGATTGCAAAGTAACGCCAAAAACTACCTGGATTTCCAGATTGAAAATGTGGAATGCCCAACACAATGAAGAAAAGAAAAGCCACACCAAATATATCCTGACAAAATTTCAGATACGAGGGGTGCCGAGAAGATTCCAAAATCAGAATGAAATCGGGTTTCTGAGGAAAAACACCAGGAGCCAGTCTAGAAGGCAAGAAAAGGACATCAGAGCACTTCTCAGGAAACATGTCTTCACCTTCAAATTTTAAATCCTGCCACATCTTGAGGAAGTGGGACCAGGAGCATTAACAATATTTTCAGATACACAAGAACACAGAAGAAATTCTACCTCCCAGACCCGGTTTTTCAGAAAAGTCCTGGAAGATGTGATTTTGCAAAATAAACAAGGTAGTAAAGTGCAAGACATGAAACCAAGAAATAGGCCATGAAGTACGAGGGAGCGGTGAAGAGAAGTCCCTGAACAGCTGGGGAGCTGGCTGAGAAGGCAAGCCACCAGGTTTGAGCAGGACAAGGACTCTAGGAAGAAGTTGCAGCTGGTAGATTTTTGGCTGCATTTGACCATGTGAAGAATAGTGGGGGTGGGGGTGGGGGTCGTGTGGATCTGCCAGAGCAGTAGACAAAAGTTAGGGATTGGCACATGAGAAAATTAATCAAATGAAAAACAAAAAACTCCAGAGAAATAAAAAGTTATAGAAGAAAAGAGTCTTTGCTTAGCAGAGAACATCCATGTGGTCATACAACAGAAGCATATAGTGTGATGTAACCAACAATTGCAGACAGAAATAGTTCTGTGGGTGACACTTGGAGTCTCAGTGTCTGTGAGGAGGGGAGCTAACCTTGATCGTCCAGAACACTTAAGTGGTCCTTGTCTCAAACTGATACACGAAAAAATAGAGTCAGTACATTATGAAATTATGGAGGTATATTCTAGAAGAAACAGCTAAGAGAGTCCAAAGTGTTTGCTACTGGGAAACAGAATGGCTGTTTTCTTTTCTAAACCCTTTATAATGCTACTATTTGACTTTTCAACAATAGTTATGTATTGCTTTGATAAAAATAAAAATTAATTAAAATATAAAATGATTGATAAAATTTTTAAACAGGTGTTGAATAGGCGTATATAACTGATGATTGGTTCTTATTCAGAATATAAAAGTCTAGAATAAAATTAAAAGTGAAATATGCTGTATTTTAAAAAAGCATCTAAAGGTATTAAAGTTTTCAGTTATACTTGGCTGAATTACGTATATTAGGACAGAAGCAAAGGACATATTATAAAGAACTTCTCACCTTTGGAAAATTCTTGAAGATCTTTGATTATGTCACTATGAATGTCAAAGATTTATTGAGCTAAATCCAAACTAATGAAGCAAATAAATTGAGAAGGGATTTTTCACATCAGGATGGAATTCCTTAGAGTGTATCAAAGTGTTCACAAGGATTCCTTTAAATAGGAGCTTCCCCTGGTGCATTGAAGTGTTTATAGATAACAACCTCTAGCAGAGAGTCCAGAGGAGATCACAGGAAGAGATACTTAAATCTAAGGAGCACGAAGTTGCCACTGCTCCTGGATTCTAAGGAGATGAGATAAAGCAGCCCCCACACTGCACTGCAAGTTAACAAGAAAAGACTTCCTTCACTGAAGTCTGACATCTGTGCTACTTCTGGGGAGCAGACCCCCTGCTTTATTATTTACAGCTGTTGAATGCAGTGGCCAAACACATGAACTCTCTCAGCTTGAATTGGAAACTGCTGAGATTAAGGAACTTATCAAATCGCTGAAAACATATTTTTGTTGTTGTTCAAAGAAAGAAAAATCAGTCCCCTTGCACAAAGTCAAAGGTGAATGTATGTCACTTTTGAAAAGTTTCTGACCCTTCTCGTTGCAAAAATAATGTAACTGTGAGAGTTGCCTTTACCAACAGGAAAGCAGTCTTGAGGGAGGAAACATAAAGGGCTGGTCATCATTAGGCAGAGTCCCCGAGACTAGGTCCTCAGGCCTCTTTGAATGGAGGGCGACTCACAGCCGCTTCTCTGTCCTCCGCGCCTAAAAATGTATCCCTAAGTGATAAAATGACAGAGCTGGTTAAGAGCAAGGCTCAGAAAGCTCCCTCTTGGTACATTTCCTCATCTTTGTTGGCTTCCAGAAAGCCACCAGCTCTGCCATCAGTGCCGCCAGCTTGTCCTAATGATGACTCAAGGCGTCCTCTCTCAGCTGGGGGCCAGATGTGTCTAGCTTGCCCAGAGTGTTTGGGGAAAAGAAGGACAGGAAGATTGAAGCCAGGGCTGCTTTTGCCGACTGACATTCCTGCACAGAAGGGCATGTCTGGCTCCAAGGCGTTTCACCAGGGAGAGAGGGTCCCAGGGCAACAGGAGGGAAGCTGGCCGCTTTCTGCAGCAACCACATTTTGCAGGCCCGGGGAGAAGCGGCTGCTGCCTCTGTCAGTGCCCACGTGGCTCAGGCCCCGAGCAGCAGCTGGGCAGCCTCTTCTCACAGGGGACCTAGGAGGACGCCTTCCTGTGTTTTCCTCCTTGTGAAGCCTGGGCAGCCCCCCACACCCCTGGCTAATTCCCAAAGGCCCCAGCAGATGCCAAGGCTCACAGCCAAAGGATGCTGAGAAACCAGCAAGTAAGAGCTTGGATGATGTGGGGTGAAAACTTCGTCCATGGACGGCTGGGCATTGATCGTCATAACTACTTCACGTGAGGATGCAAGGAGTTGTTATTTACGTGCAAGAGGATTAGAAGACTGTGTGGCTCGGTGTGGGTTAGCCGCCACCAGTAGCAGTGCACAGGGCAGTGTTTGAAAGATCAATGAGAACGAACATAAGAGGTGATACTGCATTTTCCCTAAGGAGGTGTCTGGGTGACCAGACCGCGTTACATGATCTGATTGGCAAGAGGTGTCACTGCTCTGAATAAGGACTTCTGTGCTGGAGGAAGTGGGTCTACAGGGAAGTTCTGAAAACAAATCCATTGGAAGTTGGATATTGATTGCAGAGTCAGTCACTGGATGTAGGAGAATGAATGGTTTTCGTTTATGAATATTTTTGAGACTTTGGCCCATACCCTTTTGTAATAGCTGAGAACATGGAGGGGTCAGGAGGTAAGATCGATTTTTCTTACCTTTTTCTTTTTCTTTCTTTGTTCCCAAGAAAGTAGGAGACCCTAAGAAATCCTTTGTCATTATACCACACTGTGTCCTGCTATGAAAAACGGACACAGAATGGAAGGACATCATTCTGGACTTGTGGCTGGTTTGGTTTGGGGTCTTACCAGTTATACATGTGGGACCCAGCCTGGCTCCTCTAAACAAAGGTGGAGCAGCTGAGTCCCAGAGAGGCACTGGAGGAGGAAGGCAGAGCAGCCTGGACTTAGGGACTGGAGTCTTCCTGTTGCATCACAAATGACAATTATTAGTATAACGACAGTACTGAGGATGGTGATGACCTAGGGAACTGGTTATGAGCTGGGGCTGTGGTTCAAATCCTTACTTGGATATTTATTTTTAGGCAGGTTACCCAAATGCACTAAGTCTCGATTTCCTTCCACATGTGAAAGCTCAGTTAATTATAATCCCTACCTCTTAGGTTTGTGAGGATTAAGAGAATTAAAGCCTATGTGGTACTTGACCCAGAACCAAGTGAGTGCTCAATAAATGTTAGCTCCGAAGAGAGAGTCACACCAGCTTTTGAGGAATGCAAGTCTTAATGTCAAAACTGGGATTTGAACAAGGGCCTCTCAGACTCAGAAGGTTGCTATCAAATTGTACTACAATGAAGGCAACTGGCGTGCAAAGTGGAATCAAGGCAGAAAGAATGGAGGCTCTGGGGGAGGTTGTAGCTATTAATAGTTCTGTGTTTCAGGTACTGCTCAAACGTTCACATGAGATTCCAAATTGAAAGAGTACAGGCATACTTAATTTTATTGTACTTTGCTTTATTGTGCTTTGGAGGTACTGCTTTTTTTTAAACAAATTAAAGATCTGTGGCAACTCTGCATGATCAAGTTGCTTGGCACCATTTTCTCAGTAGCACTTGCTCACTTCATGTCTCTGTGTATACTCTGGTAATTCTCGCCATACTTCAGATTTTTTCATCATAATTATATGTGTTATGATGATCAGTGATCTTTAAGGTTACTATTGTAATTGTTTTGGGGTGCCACGAACCTCACACCTACAAGATGGAAAATTAAACGTTGTGTGTACTCTGAACGTGCCAGCAATCGGCTGTTTCCCCACTCTCTCTCTCGGAGATTTATTGAACTAAATTCAAACTCTCAGGCCTCTTTATTCCCTGAGACATTATTGAACTTAAGAAACTCAGTAACCCTAAAATTTCTTCTAAGTGTTCAAGTGCAAGAAAATGTTGCATGTCTCTCACTATCAGTTAAAAGCTAGAAATGATTAAGCTTAGTGAGGAAGGCAGTTTGAAAGCCAAGGAGAGACATCAGTGTTTGATATCAAATCTTTACAGGCTGACTTTCGTGTTACGGGATCATGCAGCTGGTGACTTTAAGTTGGAGCTGATGGGCATTTACCATTCTGAAAATCCTAGGGCCCTTTAAAAATTATGCTAAATTGACTCTGTCTGTGCTGTATAAATGGACAGTGAAGCCGGATGACATTGCCTTTGTTTCCACAGTTTACTGAATATTTTAAGTTCACTGTTTTATTTTTAAGATTTATTTTATTGTTTTTGACAGAGACAGACAGAGACCGAGAGAAGGGGGAGGATCCAGAGCAGTCTCCATAATTGGACATCATCAGTTTTGACATGGTTTTGTTCCACACAGGTGGGTGGAGGCTGTGAAGGGCAGGAACAGGGCTGGGGAGACATGCCTCCTCAAGCCAGGGACCAAACATTTTGGAGTGGGGGATGAGAACCAAACTGGGGGACACCCACTTGGGAAGCACACCCCAGCTCAGCATATGGGTCTGCACGGGCTGGGGCCTGGATTCAATTCTTGGTCCCCAGGGCTGCAAAGTGAGTGTTTAACCTGCTGAGCCACCCTGGCTTCACCATTAAGTTCACTGTTAAGACATACTGCTTAGAAAAATATCAAGAAAACATTTATGTCAAAATATTCCTGCTCACTGACAATGCACCTGGTCATTCTAGAGCTCTGATAAAGAAGGACAATGAGATTCATGTTGTATTCATATCTGCTAACACAACATCCATTCTGTAGCCCATGGATCAAGGAGTAACTTCAACTTACAAGCCTTATTGTTGAAGAAATATATTTTATAAGGCTATCATTGCCATTAATCATGATTTCTCTGATGGATCCTGGCAAAGTAAATTGAAAACCTTTTGGGAAGGATTCACCCTTCCACCTGCCATTAAGAACATTCATGATTCACGGGAAGAAGTCAAAATATCAACATTTACAGGGTTTGGAAGAAGTTGATTCCAGCCCTCATGGATGACGTTGAGGAGGGTCAAGACTACAGTGGAGGAAGTAACAGTAGGTGTGGTGGAAACAGCAAGAGAATTAAAATGAGAAGTGGAATCTGAAGATGGCACTGAATTGCTGTAATCTCATGATAAAACTTTAACAGATGAGGAGTTGTTTCTTATGGATGAGCAAAGAAAGTGGCTTCTTGAGATGAAAACTACTGGGTGAAGATGCTTTGAAAATGGATGAAATGACAATGAAGGATTTATAATATTATATAAACTTAGTAAAGCATTGGCAGGGTTTGAGAGGAGCGACTCTAGTTTTGAAAGAAATTTTATGGTGTGTAAAATGCTATCAAACAGCATCTTATGCCACAAGGAAATAGTTTGTGAAAGGAAGAGTCAATGTGACAAACTCCTTTCTTATTTTATTTTATTTTAAGAAATTGCCACAGTCACCCCCAATCAGCCAGCAATCACAACATCGAGGCAAGACCCTCTACCAGCAAGAAGATTACGACTTGCTGAAGGCGCAGATGATGGTTAGAGTTTTTCTTAACAATCAAGTATTTTTAAATTAAGGTATGTGCATTGTTAGAAATAATGCTATTGCACACTTAGTAGACTGTAGGATAGTGTAAACAACTTTTAATTTCACTGGGAACCACCCCCCCCCCCCCAAAAAAAAAAAATGGTGTGACTCGCTTCCTTGTGACATTGGTTTTATTGTGGTGGTCTGGAACCCAGCCTGTACTGTCTTGGAAGTATGTGCGTCAATTAAATTCTGAACTTGGCGCTGTGGTTGAAGGTAACATTAAGCATGTTGCCAAGTCTCCCAGACATTTGGACTGGTCTGGATTACCAGCCTGGGCCCAGGAGTGTTGGGAATTATCAAGTGGGAACTGGACGCTGACCTTTAGCTGTGATGCCTCAGGAGGTCACTCAGCATGTGAATGTGAGAGCCAAGGTCTGATTGGCAGCAGTCTTCTCTCAAGGACAGAGAGGAGGAATGCCCTCCGGAGAAAGATGGCAGATGTAGACTAGCTGGGGAAACCAGAAGTCAGTAAGAGCAATTGCTCCAGAACTAAAGTGCTGAAGAGTGAAAGATTCTCATTTGCAGTAAACATTTTACATCCCAGAACAGGGTTAGATCTCGAAACTTGTAGTACATGGTTCCACAGATATGATGCCTTTTCCACAAGCACGTATTTCCTCCCCCATTGTAGTTCAGTGCTCATTCATTCATTCATTCATTCAACAAACGCTACTGCATGCCAAGTGAAGTGCTAGGTGCTGAGGACATGGTAGTGTTTTATGGCTATGTTTTTATTACTATTTTATTTAATGTGGACAAAGCTCATGGTTTTACAATCTAAAGAAGACTGACAACAAACAAGCAAAGAAATATATAACAAAATGCTGGTATGTGGTGTGAAGCAAAATGAAGCAGGGTACGAAAGAGAAAAAGTTTGGAGATATCTGCTGTAAACGATCTGGCAGGGAAGGGCTTTCTGATGGATGATTGTTGCTCAGACAGAGATGAGAATGTGTAAGCAGCTATCTGGGGAAAGAGAATTTCAGGCAGAGGGAAAGGCAAGTGCAAAAGCCCTGAGGCAGGTACATGAGGAGAGAAGCAAGGGGTCTGGAGTATTCGGAGCAGAGACAGAAGATGGAAGGGTAAAAGGTAAACTCAGACAGACAGCAGCAAACAGAGCATGCAGGATTTAGATGGTAGGGAAGCTTGGCTTGTATTCTGAAATGAAAAAAATCTCACTTCTCCTGCACAGTATCATTTTAATAGCACCATTTCATTCAAGATGGAAGCAAGAATTTCTGCTTCCCAAAGGAATAGTCCATCAGTGCTGAAAAGGAGAAAATAAATAAGAGGGAGGGTGCCTCATAGAAGAGATTGTGTTTACATTCCTTCAAATTTTAAATAAATGCAATTTGTGTGCAACAGGGGTCAGCTTTAAAGCACAATAGCATAGCTGTCCATCAGCCCCTCCCTGCTATGGGCATGGAAGAGGTGGAAGAATTGTGACACAGAGAATTCAAAACAGGCAGAGGTCACTTGACTCATATCTGAGAACATCATTTAGAAACAGTGACTGTACAAATTAACTTGTCCATGGCTGGGCAATGGATAAAGCAGGCAGGAGCCCAGCAGCTGGCCTACGAAAGCCACATCAGTACAGTAGGTCCTCAAATAGCATTGTTTCTTTTAACATTGTTTTGTTATATTTATGAGAAAAAAAAATGAATTCCTGGTCACTGCCTATGTGGGGTTTGCATGTTCTCCTCATGCCCATGAGGCTTTTCTCTAGGACTTCGATTTCCTCCCACATCTCAACGAGATGCACATTAGGCTGATTGGCGTATCTGCATTGTCCTCAGTCTGAGTAAGTGTGTGTGTGTGTGTTGGGGGGGTGAGTGCACCCTGCGATGGAAGGGCTTCCCGACCAGGGTGGGTCCTACCTTGTGCCCTGAGCTGCCAGGATGGGCAAAGGCTACCCCAGACCCTGAAATCAGAGGGTAGGAAAATCATTATCTTGTTTTCATTCATCTTCCTTTTTTTTTTAAAGATTTATTTTTTATTTTTTTATTTTTTTTGACTCAGAGAGAGATACAGAGACAGAGACAGAGAGAAGGGGGAGGGCCCAGAGCAGTCTCCATAGTT
>PVKE010019906.1:0-28019 GCA_004027555.1 Craseonycteris thonglongyai | reverse complement strand
GCAACCCATTTCATATGGTACATATGATCTATGATGTATGACATACACATAATAACATATGCCAGTTCAACTTCTCTCTATGCTCAGTTCTGCTGTTCTTACTCTCTTACAGTTGTGATCAAAAACACTTCTCAGAATTGTTGAATATTTTGATTCCAAGGTACTGAAATAGGACAACAGATCTCTATGTTTTCTGCTTACTTTTTAAACATTATCACATGCCACTTAACCCCTCAATCAGTGTTCAGTGGCATCAGTCTTCTGAAAGCTTTAGTGTCTGGGTATTCTATTTCATTTTATTTTTGTTTTGTTTCTGGTTTGTTTGTTTATTTATTTATTTGTTTATTTATTTATTTATTTATTCTTCACATAATTGAAGCATATTCACCTTTCAGGATTTATTGTGTTCTTCTCAGAGAGCCTTTCTGATCATCCCACCTGTGCTCAAAATACTGGCATGACAAGATGCACGTGTGTCCTATTTACATCTTCTCTAAAACTTTATTCATGCCTGCTTTCTAATTAAAATTGTATATTGGTAGTAAGTAAATTAATGCTATATTTATTAACTATATTTTTATAAAGTATATATCATCTAACAGCACTTTTGTGAGTATAAAATGCTAAAAATTATTTAAAATGTTAATTTTTGGAAGAGTTACATAATGACTAACAAATTAATAATTTATTAAAACACTATTTTAGCAAACAAAATTATTTATAACAAAAGTAACATATACATTAAAACAAAAATGTATTTACTAGTCAAACACTAAAAATTATATGAAAGGTACAACAATTTTGGTGCATAATCACTAAATTTCTTAATTTTACCTATTTCTAATACTATTTTTCTAATACTAGTTTTTTTTATTACCAAGGTTACATTTTTCAATATATTCATATTTGTTTCATATAACTGCCCACAGTCTTACACAAAGTTGAATTTTATGGTTGCAAATTTGGTATTATAGATACCAGTAAATAAATTTTCTCTGCTGACAATAATAGTTTTAACTGATAAATAAATACCTTTTACAGCTGCTGAGGTACTTTGCAAGGTCATACCATGTTCTGGGAAATTAAAGATTATTCTAATATTTCTTTATTATTTTTAAGAATATAAACTTCTAATCTTTTTTTGTTTTTAAATATGTAATTATTTCAGTCTAGTAATTTATTTTTATAGATATTCACTTTTGGCCTCCATTCAAACTACCTTTCTTCAACAAATGTTCTTATAAAACAAATATTATAAATCCATTTACTCTATGATTATTTATATTTTCCCCAGTTTATGTTAAGACTTCTCAATTTTATTCAGTTCCCTTAAAGAATATATATTTATCAATTTAGAAACATAAATTCTATCAAAAAGTTTTTACCAGAAGTTGAGATGTTCTAATATTGAGCTCTCTATTGCATTTGTTGAGTCCCTTACTTTTTACAGAGTTGAAATGCAGTGTCTGATTGTTTGCAAGATTGTGAACAATTAAATTTTACTAAAAGCTTTGAAAGCTGAATTGTCCTTGAGTTACATTTGTTGAATACTTTGATTAAAGATTTCCAAATGTTATTGAACAAAATTCAACCAGTATCCTGAGGATTTATTTACAAAAACTCAGTATCATTGGTGAACACTTAAGTTGATTTATAAAGTAATTCTTCAAGCTGTGAAGAATTTTTTTATGAAGTAAAATTGGGTCTCCTTAGTCTTCTACAATTTGTGATAATTTTCAGTTGTTCCTTGCCTTTTATGATCCTTAAATTTTTAAAGAGTACTAATAAATTAATTGTGGGGATGCCTGGATAGCTCAGCAGTTGAGCACTTGTCTTTCAATCACATCCAGTGTTTGAATCCCAGTCCTAACCTATGCGAGCCCGTATGCTAAACTTTGATGCAACTGATAATTGCTGAAATGATACAGTGATGAAGGTTTTCGTCTCCCATACAGGAGGCTCCCAATCCACCTGTGTGGAAAAACATGTTATAGCTAAAAGATGTACAACTATGGAAACTGCTCTGGGCCTGCATCCCTTCTCTCTCACCTTCTCTTAAAATAGTAAAATAAACCTTAAAAAATTAATTGTGGAATGTCTTTTAGTTTGGCTTTGTCTGCTATTTGCTGATTAGACTAGAGTTCTGCGTTTAATAAGAATACAATAGAAGCGATGGTATGTTCTTTTTGGTGTATCATATCAGATGATCTTCATTTATCTGTTGCAGGTAATGTTATCTGTGACAGTGTTACAAAGTTGTGTTTTTCCACTGTACAGTTGCCATTATCCCTTTAATAATTAAATCTAACTTAGGGAGACACATTACAACTATGAAAATATCTTATTTTTAAACTTTCTTCAATGATTTTATCATTTATGTGTGGAAATTATCTGCCATAATGCTTAATCTGATGTTAACAGCAATTTTGTATTTGACTCATTCTTTCTACATTTTTAATATGTATTATTTTATAATGAAGGGCAGTCCCTTCACTCCCACATTTATTTATTATTCACTTATTATTTTCTGTAAGTATGAAGGAATAGATATTTATTTCATTATACTGGCTATAATTCAGCTACGATTATTTATTTTGTCATTTAAATTGTTCCAGCTTGGCCTTGAGGAGTTTCTTCAGGTTGGCCCCTTTGTGCTTTTGACATGATCTCCTTTTTGAAACATTATGGGTTTTGGCACCAAAAGATATTGTTACATTATCAGGTATCTTGTTTTTACTAATTATAGCTCTGAAATCACATTCTTCTCTAACCCCAGTTCTGTGAGTATTTATTGAAAAATGGTATTTATAAACCATGATCTGGGCAATAGTTGTGCTCATTGCTTCTGAAGTATCAATGGTCCTCAGCCCTTTCAGTGGATTAATCATAGGTATAAAAGGCCCAAGAAAATATCCATTCATGTAATATAAAAAATAGAGGCCTTTATGGCTGTATTTTTTCTGGAAAGCCTTCCTATATGTGTGTATAATTTGTGTGTGTGTACACACACACAAAGTAAACACATACATTCATACTAATATATCACTCTATGTGTCATACTAATATATATATATATATATATATATACACATTATGGTGCTGATACTTCTCATTATAACTTAGTATCAAATGGATTATTCTAGCTTTCACCTTTTTATTACTTATTATAAGAAATAAAAAATATTATAGTAATACTTAAAATATTTGCTATTTCTTTCTCCAAAAGTGACATAGTCATACTATCTGCAATACATATACGTATTTACTCATCCTCATATACACATAAAATAGTTTCATAATTGCTACTGCATATTCTTCAGATAAAAATTTTACTTTAATGAATTGTATTACATGAATATATTTAGGGAAATTATAAATTCTTAAACACATCTACTACCAAGATTGTCTAATGAGATATACCAGAAGTTCAGAAAAAAGTAGAGAATAAACTGCTATAAAAAGAAGACAGCTTGATGGATTTCTAGATTTGAACATATCTATAAGGTGTTATTTTAGAAGATGACTACTGAATAACTCTTCTAAGAATACACACAAATAATCAGATGCCTAAGGTATCAGGTTGAAAGCTATCATTAATGTTAAATTTACCAGAAACAGGAATAAATATAACCATCTCATATAATATACATACTATTTAGTTTAAACATGTCTTTTCCAAAATTGCATATTTTAACTCATTCAAGTTATAAAAAAAGTAATAAAATTGGAATGTAATATTTCTAACTGATAACATTAAACAATAAGTATTCGATCACTATTCCTTCTATTGAGTCATTGTATTAACATTAATCATGATAAATTATTTTGACATATCAAGGAGATATGAGACATAATACTACCGATATGAAGAGTGAATTACTTCCCCAGCAGTTCAATGTCCTTATAATTTTTGAAACCTATTCATGACATGAACATGCAACAAGAGAAATAAATGAACATTTAACTAAATTGTTTTTTTAGGATATTATAAATGTATTATTATATGATCAGAATAATAAAATTGGGTTGTTATTTTTAAAGATTTATTTTATTTTATTTTTTGAGAGTAAATAATTGAGAGAGAGAGAAGTGGAGAGGGCCCACAGCAGTCTCTATAGTTGTACATATTAGTTGTGACATGGTTTCATTCCACACATGTGGATGTGGGACCATGCAGGGTAAGAACCAAACCAGGGCCTCTGCATGGGAGATGAGAACCTTCATCCTCAGTCATTCCAGTAGTTACCAGTTGCACCAAAGTTCAGCATATAGGGTTTGCATGGGCCAGGACTGGGAATTGAACCCTGGTGAGGCAAGCACTCAACTGCTAAGCTATCTTGGCATCCCCTGAATATTAGTTCATTTTTAATTATTCAGGTTAATCTTGTTTTTCTTTTTTTCTTTTATTTATATATTTTATTTGTTTATTTATTTTGACAGAGGAGAGAGAGAGAGAGAGAGAGATACAGAGACAGAGAGAGAACTGAACTAGGGGAGCTCCTAGTTCAGCACATGGTTCCGTACGGGCCGGGGCCGGGATTCGATCCTCGGTCCCCTGTGCTGCAAAGTGAGCGCCCAACCCACTGAGCCATCCCGGCTTCCCCAAACTCTTCTTTTTCATAAAGCAATATAAAGTTTGTTTTCAACAATCTATCTATATTTCATTTCAATCCAAATTTTTGCAATGTGGAATCAGACACTATAACATCTTTGAAATTATATTTTAATTGGAGTGTTTCCTCCTATAAGAAAGAGGACTCAAAATGTTGCTAATATTAAATATTGAGAAATAGAAACATATTTATTTATTCCATATGAAGAGGTTTGTTTCAGGATATAAGGAGCAATGCTATACACATCTATGAATTGCAGTGTTAAACTTATCTTTCAGTATCTTTTTATATTTATCTTTTTTACCATCAAAGAATTTATGTCCAAATACACATTCAGAAATGTAAAAATAGAAAATGTATTTGCATTACTGTTTTTTTTAAAGCTAGAAAATCAATATATTTTTTTCAGATAGAACTAAAAAATAGAAGAGTCTGTGTTCAAATGAATAATTTGTCACCCAAGCAAGGGAACATATATTTTAGACAATTTTCTAATTCAGAGTCTTCTTTCAATGAAACGATTCTAAGATTGGATCAGTAATGGTTTATGAGACCCATTTAATTCACAAATATTGTGATGAAAACTCATACATTATAACCTGACCCCTGAAACTGAAGAAGCTAATTTGTGTAGTATGCTGCTTTAATGCCAGTAATTTAAACTACTTTTATTTACATAAAAATATTAGTAACACAAATTAGGCAACAGGGAGAGATAACTAATTTATCCATGTGTAATGCTGGAATGATATAATAATACTAATTTTAATAATTTGGGTCTAAAATAGAGGCAAAAAGTAGATAAACAATTATTCTCTAATGGTTGACAAATATAGTAATAACATCACCAATCCACCACTCCACTTAATAAGAATAATAAAAAAATGCTAGAAATGTTTCTAATGATTTAAACAGATTATGATTACATAGTAAATATCTCATGTAAATTGAGCTGTTTTGAAAACATGACCTTTTTCTATTTACATGAGATCAACATACAGATTGAATATATATAATTGACATAGATTGGTATGTGGAAGAGGGTATTTTATAGTACAGCATGTCAAGACAAAAATGTTATTACGGTAGTTCACTATATATCTCCTAGATTCTAAAACATTAGTGATGAGATAATTATTTTTGTGTGACTTCAAAACTAGTTTAAAAAATGTTTAAAAAGAAATTAAATTGCCCTTAGAAACATAATCTTTGGAAAGCAACAGAAACATAACTGATAACAACAGGTTACTCTACACATACTTTAAGCTGAGCTCAAAAATAAGCAATTTTTATAAATATCTCACTTATTTTTATAAGAACCTTTTGAAATAGATAATATTTATTATCCCTAGATATCCCTAGCAATAGATGAGGAAGCTGAGTATAAGTGAAATTAAGTATTCCCATAGGGTCACGCAGCTAACAAATTGTAGTATTGGAATTTTAATCTTGGTCTTGTCAGATTCCAGGGTCAGGACTTTTACACACTACACTGAGTGTATAAGACGTTATATCCAGCAACTTAATTCTTACACACACTTACTCAAAAGTTTAATTTACTTATACTTTTGATTAGTTTAAAATATGATAAATTTTTCTATTGTACTTTTCAGAAGATAAAATTAAATATATAAAATTATAAATTAAATAGGATATGAAAGTCAAGTGATTGAAAATCAGATAGAAGTTAAAATTTTATAGTTCAGTTAAATAGGATCATTCAACCATAAGGTATCCGGAAGTTCCTACAAGTATTTCATGTGTGTCTAGGACATACCATGGATAATAACATCCTTTAGAAAGCAGAGTGTGTATTTGTGGTGGTGGTGGTGGTGGGGTGCTGCACTGTTCAGTGGTACAGATATGAAAGAAGGAGCCCTGCCATGTGAAATGAGAGTTAGGAGAGTCATTTGGTAAACTACTACATGTAAATTATAGCACGGTAAAGTTATGTGAACATCTACAAGAAATGAATATCCTAAATATATTGAACTAAATACAATGTATCCTACCTCAAAACCAAGATTACTAAAAAGTTGATTTAGATAAAACATGCCTGAACCTCTAAATGATTTGATTAAAATAAGTCTATAGGTTGTATAATATGTTTTGGTAACTATCGGTATCTGTTATTCTTGAGACTAATTAATCAATTTGGATGCTGTCATATTTCTGGATTTGGTAAGAATATGACATCTAGAGGAAGCCAGGATGGCTCAGTGGGTTAAGCATCCATTTTGCAGCTCTGGGATCTGAGAATTGAGTCCCTGCCCTGGCCCATGGAGACCCATATGCTGAACTGGGGTGTGCTTCTCATGTGGAGCTCCCCAGTTAGGTTCTGATCAGGGTGAGCTTCTCACATGGGAGGCTTCCAGTTTGGTCCCCAGCTAGAGGGGGGCATGCCTCTCATGTGGGAGGTCCCAGGCCTGGTTCCTGCCCTTTGCACTCCACACCCACCTGTATGAAATAAAACCATGTTGAAAAACTAATGATGTACAACTATGGAGATTGCTCTGGGCCTTCCCACTTCTCTCTGTCTCTGTCTCTCTCTCTCTCTCTGTCTCTCTGTCTCTCTTTCTGTCTCTGTCTCTCTGTCAAAAACAATAAAAAAAATGACAAAAGTCATATTTTTAAAAGTGACATATATTTTATTCTCTAAGTGGAGGATAAACATAATTTAGTCTTTAATTTAAAGTAATAGTATAACTCAAAATATCCTCACACTTCTACTTTTCAATAATTTTGTGGCTATTGTACTTTAATTTCCTAAAAAGTTACTGGTTGGCCCAAAACTTACAAAGAAGTTATAAAAATAGTATTAACAAAGTTATATTAAATTTTGTTTGAAAGGGGCAAAAAATATTTATGTAGTAGATTGTCTCTGACCTATGATTGTTGGTTCATAAACCTCTTCTTAAAAGCTGTTTGCTGTTATAATTTATAAATAAAAGTTTCAAATTACTATTTAAATGATAGTTTTTTTTTCTTTCCTTGCTCTTTTTATTTTTAAATACACAGGTTTAATAAGAGCAAAGAATATTACATATTGTCAAACTCATGTAAAGCATGGGATCTTAGTCTTTCCCTTATACCACAGTGAATTAAATAAACATGTCCTGAGAAATTAAGATAGATGATATGTTTTGGGCACCATCTTGAAGGCACAGGACATAATCACCTTCTCCAGAGTTATTTGGCTAAAATACTCTGTCCTCACACTGTCAAGTAATACCTTGAAGATGTATCACGCACAGTGTTGAAAGCAAAAAGGAAGTCAAAGATAATATGACTCATAGTTTATATACTGCATACATAATATGGTCTTGATATGAACTTGAAAAAACTAAATAAGACAGAAAACATACTTAACACTTATTTAGAGACATTACCCAATTTATTAATGGAGTATATAAGAGTGTTCTTTATTTTATAGATAAGATTACAGATAAAAAGGAAAGATAAGTTGGTTGCCCAAAGTCATACTTGCTTTCAATTATAAGATCTAAGTCTAAATGCATTTGATCACTTCTATTATTTTATATCAAAGAATAGTTATTCAAAATATTAAAAAGATGAAAAGATATAATTTTATAATTCTTTACAAAAAATCCAAACCATATAGCAAGAATAAACTAGTTTAAACAACTACTTTTTGATGACAAAGCCAATTATACTGATTATGGAACACTGTATATTAGAATGATTCTTACATCATTTTAACGACTAATTCCAGCTCTGACACTTTATTGTAAGGTAAAAAAAGAAAGAGCTTAAATCAAACAAAAAATGCCTGTTAACCTCTGCTAGAGATACTTTTCTATTCTTTTTTCTTTCCTGAAGACTATTCAACAATTGAAAGGTTAGCTGTAAATGGGAAATATAGTGCTTTTAAATGACAATTTAGAGAAACATACACACAGTTTCTTGCTCAAGAATTCGAATTCAGGATACCAGGATGGATCAGCTCCAGGGTCTGAGATTCAAGTCCCGGCCCCAGTCTGTGTGGACCCATATGCTGAACTGGGGTGAGCCTCCTATATGGGAGGACCTTGGTTTGGCTCCCATCCCAGGTTTGCTTCCCATGAGAAAGGCCTCCAGTCAGTTCCTGCCCTGCCCAGCCCCAATGCACACCTGTGAAGTGAAACTATGTAGAAAACTAATGATGTGCAACAGTGGGAACTATTCTGGTCCCTCCCCCTTCACTCTGTCTGTCTCTCTCCCTCTCTCTCTTTGTCAAAACCAATAAAAATTAATCTTAAAAAAAAAAAGATTTCAAATTGTATTTTGACCAGGTAGAAAACTAATGAAGAATTTGTCTTCCCTTTCTTCCTTTCCTCTTATCTATCCTTCCATCAATTTATCCATCCTCGTAACCACTTATCTATTATCTATCTATCATCATCATATATCAATCATCTATCTATTTATATATTATCTGTCCATCTATTTATCCATACATCTATCTACCTAACAATAAGATAAGCTGTTTTGTATTATTTATCATTCTCACCTTTTCTTGCCACACTACATATCTATACTTAACAAGCACCAAATATACATTTGGTAGTCAGGAAATGTCGAGTTATATTGAATCAAACTGACCTAAACACACACACATACACATTCTTATATATAACATATAATATATCATATGTCACACAAATGCACACATAAACATGAGGCCAACTACTCTAAACTGCTTGCATTTTCACTGTTCTATAAATTTCTATAAACTCATATTCTTTTCTAACTAAGCAGTGCATATTACTACTTTCTTATATTACTATCATTAAGACTTGAATTCAGGAGAAGCCGGGGTGGCTCAGTGGGTTAAGCGCTCACTTTGCAGCGCTGGGGACCAGGGATCAAATGCTGGCCCTGACCCGTGAGGAACCATGTGCTGAACTGGGAGCTCCCCCAGTTCAGTTCTCTCTCTGTCTCTGTCTCTGTATCTCTCTATCTCTCTCTCTGTCAAAAAAATAAATAAAAAATAAATAAATAAATAAATAAAATATATTAAAAAAAAAAGACTTGAATTCAACTTGCCAATTGTGTATGCCTTAAATCTCTAAGTCAAAGGGTCAATTTCAATGGCTATAGATTTTTCCATGAGCTATATCTGTAACTTAGGGGAGTACTTTGTAAGTGGAAGAAAATAAATATCGTTGAGAAGTGACATTGTTTGTAAGAAATAAAATTGCTCAAACTGCCTGACTATGTTCACTCTTATTACTTCTTCCTTGTATATAATGAAGATAGGCAGTATAGAATGAATAATCAACCAGAAAGTAATTTTTAGTAACATAAATTGCTGTAATAAATGGAGTATAATGACCCTGCTTTGCATAGGTTGTGTTGTAGAATCTGAGATTTGAACCCTGTTTTACAAATTACCTTTGAAATTCTTATTACACTAATATTAAAAAAAGTGGTTGGCTCTCTTTGGATTCAATATAAAAATTCTTTATTCTGTCTGAGTTTTGCATACATTAGCATTTGTTGTAGAAAGACGTTGCAATCACACCCTATAAAAACAACTGAGAGTGTTGGCCTGAACCTGTTGCTTAACAAAAGCATGTTCTTTGTCTAAAGATCTTGTATTATTTTAGTATACAATACATGATGCCTTTAAGATTCTAAATGTTATAAAGAAATGGTTATGATTGTCAGTTACAAGGTTGTGTAATTAGTAATTGTAAGATTTTTTTTTCCCACAACATACATAGGAATGGGAAGTCAACACATTTTAATCTATAAAATATTACTCATTGAAGAAAAATATAATATTAGGCTGCTTATAGAGAAACTCTCTTTTCTCTAGTCTTGTGTATCCTACCATTATTTATCATAGTTTTATATAGTTTCTTGATGTTGCTAAAAAATCCTCATTTTCAGAACCAGTTAATCTTTAAATCAGTGAGTGTATTGTGGTAGAGTATGTAATTTGTGCTCAGATGTGGTTCAAGTCATAGTCAAGCCTTTTATTAACTCCATAATGTATTTTTTGTGAGCATCAGTAATTTTGACTGTAAAATTGAAAAAAATTAATAATAATATTAGTAGTAATAGAAAATATAAGTAGTAGGGTAATATTTTTATAACATTTGTTATCAATATATATATTAATAAAATATATTGAATATTTAAATTTAAAAAATTATTACAGTAAAAGACAAGAATGATAGGATAAGTGTGTTCAAAGTGAAGGGGAATATTTTGAGAGGGATTAATAGCAATTTATCTTTTAATGTAATAATTTTTTTAACATTCACCATATTTTTTATCATATGTCATATATGTATAAGGTGATATATATATATATATATTCCATATGTATCTTGTAAAAACAATTTCAATATTAAAACATATTTAAAAATTTTAATATTTATAGCTTATATAATAAATAATATGTATAAACACATTTTCAACAGAGTATTATTTCAAATAATTTAAATGCACGTATTAATGTAATAATTACACTTTTAATTTAAAAATTACAGAAAGTTTCAATAGCATTTCTAAGGTCACAATCTTATTACAATTTACTCTTATAAGCCTGAGTCTAGAGCCCATGCTGATAACACCTAATATGATACTTTAAAGTGCAATAATATAGGAATTATTCAGAAACGTTTAAGACCATTCAATACTGACCATGTTTCAATAGACCTAGTTATATAAGAGTTGCTGTTTTGTCAAAAGTGAGTATAAGAATTGGAAAAATAGAAATGTTTTGAAATATGAAATATAATTTATTTCATAGATGTTAACCAACTTGTTGTTGTTTAGAGAATAACAGCATTTTTAAGTATCTTTAGAAATGGGTTAAGTGTTTTATGTTTTTCAATATTTTTTCTTAGAGAAGTTATAAGTAGCAAGAACAAAAAAAATTGTCAAATAACCATAAAATTAGTAATATTTTCTATTTATTTGCAAATATAGGTACCACTTTATCAACATTGATTTTACTCAATTTTACAATCTTTCTCTTTTGCCATTTCATGGTTAATAATATATAGTAAGTCCTCATTTAACATCATTGATAAGTTCTGTGACTTAAAGCAAACAGAATATAAAAAAATACATTTACCATTGGCTAATTGATAGTATAAATAATAATTAAGTTTCTACATCATTTTATCAATGTTATAACAAAACAACATTGAATGAAATGCCATTTTTCAAGAGTCTGCTATTCTTCATTTTATTCCCACTAGGTTATAAAATTAAAAAGTTCTTTATATACCATGAAACTCATTTTATTTTAAATAATTTATAAAATATTGAGATCTTATGTTGTGTTAGGTCTTAAGGAAAGTATGATGTCTAAAATGGAACATTTACTCTTAAGAATCTCATCAATGGAAATGAATAAAAATATATACACTAATAGTTATACATAGCATAATGCTGTATTTATGATGGATAGATGCTCTAAATTATTTTTTGGATATATAGTCTGATAACAGAGTTCAATATTTATAATACTGCTGTTCTGAAAAATCTAGGAAATGTAGTTGTATAAGCTATAATAGTTTTTCATATACCTGGAGATGAGAAATAAATTTTATTTGCTTGCTGTGTGAACAGAATAAGCTAGAAAAGAAAATGTAAGTTGAATAGGTTTTGAAAAATAAGAGTTTGCCAGAGAGGCATGGTTTTGGGAATAGGTAAGAAGGTAAAAAAAAAAAAAAAAAAAAAAGAAAGGATAGATAGGTAGATAGACAGATAGATAGATGAGAGATCGATAGATAGATGCAAAAAGTAACAATGTCAGTACAATAAAGTTTAGCAAGGTGGTTAAGGGAATGAATTCTGGAAGTCGCTTACTAGGTGCAAAGCCTGAATCTAAAACTTCCTTGCTATAGGTCCATGGGCAAGTTATTAAACTCCTAAGAAATACAGTTTCCTAAACTTTAATTGGAAACATAGTAACCACTACTTCAGGAAGTTGTTGAGATTAAGTAAATTTGTTAAAACACTTAATGTGCTTAGAAGAGTATATGAACATAGTAAATGTCAGATAATTATGAAATCATGATATAATATGTCAGACATATTTCATTTGAATAGCAAACATTTGCATCAGCTAAAGCCTAGGATTATGTAGGTAGCAGAGGGGATAGGGAGTAAAGAAGTAATAGAGGATATGAAAAGGTAGGATTTAACCCAGATTGTGAAGTATGTTTCATTTTTGACCAAGGGATTTCAACACTATATTGAATGAAATACAATTTGTGTATATATTTTAAAATGTAAAGTGATATAATGTTTTAGTAAAATAATTTAGATGGTATTATGTCACAGTACATATTTAAGGTAGAAAAAAAAATGTTACCAACAATAATTTCAGTTAAACTTCTCAATGGTTTAGGAAACTGTTAACAGGAAACTTGAAAAATACAGAAAACCTGCAGATTAAGAGAAAATGTTTCAGAGCTTGGTTATTTTTTTTCAATGTGGGGAAGGGCAGTGGGAAGCTGTGGTGGCAGGTAAAAACTCAAGATTGACTTTTAAATTTCTGTTCTGAATTAGTAGGTGTTAAGTAATTCTGTTAATAGATTGAAGCAGAGAGAGAGATTACTAAATCATTTTTAAAACTGTTTAATTTCAGTGTCAGCAGGAAATTAGAATAATTTCTCATGAGCCATTGAAAATATAGGTTTAGAGTCCAGAACATTGTTTTACAAGTCACCATTAATGTGAAGGTTGTAGTTAAATCAATGAGTCCAAGAAAGTTGGAAATAAATACGCACATATATATTGATTGAGAAGAAAAGAAGACAGTTCTAATGAAAAAGTTATTACCCTTGGACTTCAAGGGGTTCTAGTTTCCATTTTACCATTTGTGTTCTGTAATGTTGAGGAAATTAGTCAATATCTGTCTGAGCTTCAGTCTTCCTATTTGAAAATAGTTCTATGGATTCTTTCTCATAGGAATACCATGTATTGGAGAAATCAAATGAGGTATATAAAATGAAAAGCACATTGCAAAATGTAAACTTCCTAATATAACTTACTTGTTAAAAACCATGTGTGATAAGTATAAATCCATCAGAAACCTAATGGTGACTTATGGTAGGCATAGAACAAAGAATAATTGTGTGTTTTTAAAAATATTTATTTTATTGTTTTTGACAGACAGACAGAGAAAAGGGGGAGGTTCCAGAGCAGTTTCCATAGTTGTATGTCATCAGTTTTCAACATAGTTTTATTCCAGAAGTCAGGGGTCGGGAGGGCAGTACAGGGCAGGAAACAGGCAGGGGCCTCCCACACGAGAGGTAGGCCCCTAGAAGCTGGGGGCTGAAGCGGGGGCCTCCCACATGGGAAGCTCACACCAGTGAGAATCAAACTTGGCGCAACACCCCAGTTCAGCATATGGGTACTCAAGGGTCAGGGTCAGGATTCAATTGATGGACCCTGGGGCTGCAAAACCATTCTGGCATCCCCGTTTTATGTATTTATTTATTTACTTACTTTTGGCACATCATCCTTTTTTTTTTACTTAACTCTGAGTATATCTGTGGGGAGCCATGAGTCCTTATTTTTTCTTCCCCTAATAGAAGAAAAGTGTTAATTTCATCCAGAAATTATAAAAGTTAAGCCACCAATAATCAGCATAGTATTGAAATATTTATGTTATATGTTGATATGTGTTCATTCACAAAGTCTTGAAGTTTTTATCCTCAGAATGTGACTTTATTTGCAAATAGTTTTATTGTCATTGCAATTAATCAAGATGAGATAATATTGAAGTAGATGGACCATACTTTAATATAGTTTCTGTCCTTGTAAAAAATTGTCTATGTGAAGTCAGAGAGACACAGGGAGAATGCTATGCAAAGGTGCACATTGGAGCAATACACCTGTAAGCTAAGGAATCCCAAAGATTGCTAGCAAACCGCCTGTAGTTAAGAAAAACAAGAAATGACTCTCCTACAATTTTCAAAGGGAATAAGGACGTGCTGAACTCCTTGACTTCAGACTTTTAGCCTCCAGAACTGAGAGACAATAAATTTCTGCTGTTTTAACTTACCCAGTTTGTGGTTCTTTTTTTTTTTCCCCAACAAGCCTTAAAAAAACTAATACAATTTATAAGGCACTTTACAGTATATGAGATTTTACCCTATTTGCTTATCATAGAGATAAAAATAGCACTACTCACAAAGAACAATTGGATCATGCAAAATTATACAGTAATTGAGGAACTAGAAAGTCTTCATATTTATTATTCTAAGCCTATTCCCTTTGAACTAAAACAAAACTAATCCCAAAAAAGGAACTTGCAGACCTGTCTAAAAGTTTAACCACATTTTATATAGGCAATTTTCTTAAGCTTGTTAATAGTTTGGCAATTCTAGATTATCCATGTCTGGTCTTCAATTCTAAGTCTACGAAACAACAACAAACACCAAAACCAAGGTCATCTCACAGATGAATAGGGTACTGTTCATTTTTCCTTTTATTTATTTTGAAAAGTAAAAGAGAAAAGGAACAATACTGAAGTCATGCTTAATACTACCTGTTTTAGCTTCTGTTGGTGCATAACATTGTGACTAACACAAATGAAGTTCTCAATGTACTTCTGTTGAATGAACAAATGCCTTATCCTATCTCCCTGCACCTATACTCATACTGGCTTAGAAGAAGCAAAAAAAGAACTCTAAATGCTTTGAAAATAAAGCAAACACAATTTAAAAGAAAAAGAGCAAACACAAGAATGAATAGATGACATGTCTATGCTCTTTCTTTCTGTTTTGAAAAGGTACATTTTTAATGGAATATGATATATCTTCTATATGTCAGTAGGTTGTAGTTATATGGATGAAAGGAAAAGAAAATAAGTAGTATGAGAGGAAATAGAAACATTTTTATGTGGGAGTTTACGTTCTGTGTTTTGTGTCTATAGCTGTTGTCATATCTCTTAATAAACCAAGACAATATGTATCCACATTTTGCCAGCATGTCATTTAACACAAAAATCAATAGACATATGTCAGGAAGAATGTCTACTTTCCAAAGCTGCTATTATGCACATACAAAAGACAAGGGCAGACTGTTCTCCAGGGTCAGAGAGGTATTAACTCTGGCATAACCACTGTGGCTAGTGCTCATCAATCAGAAATATGTTCATATAAAAACTTCTAGTATATATTTAGTATTTTGGATTGAAGCATTCATGACTGCTCACTGAAAGCAGCAGTTGTATTTCAAGTTGATGATATATATCCAATAAAGTATACACAGAAGAGGGGTAAACCAAAATGACATTTGAGGAAAAGTTTAAGTTGCCCCTTTTCTTTCCCTCAGTAAGTTTCTTTTACTCCATGACCTCAGTGTTACAAAACATAACTGAGCAGAACATTGATTGCCAGACATTGTCATGACGTTTCCTATGTGCAGTGGGTAGGCAGGGAATTTTCATTTCATACACCATTTGAGTCTAGCTGCAATGATTTCACAAAAGTCAGCAAGCTTTGAAAAGTTAATGATAAAGAAAAGCATTTGTTTTTGTTATTTTGAGAAAGTACTTGAGTGTTTAAAACTAGAATCGATGGAGTTTGGTTAGCTATGAGAAAATGCAAAATTTATTTTATTTTTCAGTGCTTACTTATATTTATGTCATATTTTGAAGAAAAAATGTACCACTAAAATAATAAAAGTACCATGGAAATTGTATCAAGATTGTATAAGTAAATAAAAACATTAAAAATGTATTATACACACACATACACATATACCTATAAATAAAATATATTACATATAGTGTATTTATAGCCATTTAATATAATGGTCATTAAATTTTCTTTAAGTGAATACAAAAAATTAATGTCAAGGTTACATATTTATCTGTGGATTCATTAACAGTAAATATTTGAATAATAAAAATACTACTATAGCTGTGATTTGTAAGGTTATGTTAAATAACAGCTAATGCCCTTGGCATTTGCTTCTATATCACATTGAAGAAAAGTTTTTGTTGTTGACATTATTTTCAACTAGAAAGTAATAGAAATATGATGAAAAACCCAATTTTCGTATGCTTACTTTGACCTCAACACTAAAATTAGAAATCAGGTATTGCTAGTTATATCTCCTAAATGGAGCTGCTAAAAATGAATGTGCCATTGCCTTGGTGGAGCACAATTACTTACTTCTTCACTTTTGTGACAGTCTTCTGACTAATGTCCCTGACTCTATTCTCTCTATTCTCTGGATCTTCTCCCAAAGTAAGGTTTTCAGAGGCATTATTCTTTAAGGAAAGATATTTTTCCTCTACATGAGACTTATGATAGCACTAGGATTCCTGTAGAATGAGTGTGGACCTCCCTATGTGTTTCAGGTTTTCATAGCCAAGCCATTCAAGTGTATCTTCTACCATTCCCACTCCTTATAACCTGTGCTACAATCAGCACGTTCTTTAGGCTTTCCAAACACATGCACAAAAGTTCTGAATACTGTATTTCTTTATTCCATTCCTAAACACATGCTTTCTCTCCTCTTTAGAATTCTACCCCCTTTTCTCTGGAAAGCTCCTAGTCATTATCTAAGACCCAGGTCAAAAGCAAGGTCCTCTGTGAAATATTCTCAAACTCCCCAAAAGGAAGCATTTTCCTGTATGCTTCCTAATAAAGTTTTGCTTCTATCTCTAAGAATCCTTGATAACACCATGCTATATTTCACTTCATGTCAATTTTTTCTCCCTTTTAGTGGTCATATTTTGCTTTGTATCACGTACAGCAACTAAGATGAAACCCGTAAAAAAACTTCTCCTTTATTTCACTAAACAACTTTCTTTTACTTTTAATAAAATCCCCTAAATCCATTCTTGTTTCATGGTTTTCATATTTTTTCTATCACCAAAATGGTTTCAATAATAATTATATATCATTGCACATTCATTTCATGGTTAATTTTTTGTTTTGCAATATTAATTCAATTATACGAGTATGTAATTATTTGCCTTTGATATAGGACAAAATTGATGTTTCCAAATACACAACTGTATTTATAGCAGATGCATGTTATTAAATTGATTTTTTCCATTAAGTAGGTTGAACAATTTGGCAATGACACTCCTTTTTTTTTCTCTCATCTGAAGGATTCTTATCATTTTAATATTTACAGATTACCTTCTGTAATGGAAGAAAGCATAAACAGAAACATACAGTGATAGGGAATTCTGATACTTCAAGGATAATAAACAAGAGCATTATAAACAATAATGCTTTTAAAATAGGATAGGCAAAAAGGCACACTCCAACTCTTTATCTTCTTGTAATATTTCTCCTGAAAATTTTTATTGTAAAATAATAAACTAAGTAATTTGCCTATTACTTATATTGCAAAAGTATAAAGTAAAAGAGGGAAATGGCCACTTCATTTCTTTCTCATGTACTGGTTTCTTTTTACATATATCTTATATATAAAATATACATTAAATAATAGTTATTTGCAATTCCTAAGTATTGATTTAGTAAGTCCAGATTCTTTATTTCAGCATTTTGCAAATTTGAATAAAACAAATGCTTATTGATAACATACTACATATTAGGTGTGATGAGAAACAAGGAACAAAAAGATCAATGAAAATTAATGTATAGCCCTTATTCTCCTGGAGGGTATAGTTGAGTCAGTGTAACAGATATTGATTTAAAATGAACAAAGAAACACTATTCCATAAATGTAAATTTTGGAAGTTTACATACTATTAAGGAAATTGGCATAATCTTGAGATAGGTTTGGTATGAACTAATCTAATGAGATTTGGTCATTAAGAGAAGGCTATAACAAAACAAAAAAAATGAGTTTCAAATTAATAACCAAAGAAGACATGGAACTGAGGTAATGCATTTACTCCAGAAATTTTCCAGATTTCAGAAAGAGCAAGCAAAAAATATACCTTTTTAAATTTGACCAATTTAAATCTTCTTTTATTATATAATTACTAGTAATCTCTTTTTGGAACTCCTATAATTTGAATACTGGTACTTCTAAAATAATTCTCTATGTCTCTTCTTTTCCTCATACAATGTATTCCCTTCCCTCCCCTCTCCTCTCTTCTCCTTTCTGTCCTTTCTCTTTCTTTCTTTCTTTTTTTCTTTCTTTCTTTCTTTCTTTCTTTCTTTCTTTCTTTCTTTCTTTCTTTCTTTCTTTCTTTCTTTCTTTCTCTCTCTCTGTAATTCATTCTCACTCTTTGTCACTTCATTTCTGTCATATTTTCTTAATGTAGTATCCTTACTTTTTATGGGTTGTTTATATTCAATAATTATATTTATAATATATCAAAATACTATTTTTAATACCTAATTCTTAATGTTAAGTACTTTTGATATTTATGGATATAGTATCTTCAAATCTCTAGGAATGTCATAGGTTGTACTCCAAACATTTGAACTAACAATTTTTATAAATCAAGTCAGAGTCTCTTCATTTATTCTACATGTCTTTTCTGTTTGGTTATATTTATATATTAAAAACACTTCTGTTTTTACTGCAGATATTTACCTTCATTTGTACAATATCATATGCAGTGCAAAATTCCATCCTTAACATGACAGCCTAAAGCTTAGAGTGTATATTAGTTTACAGGTCAAATACTCATCTATAATTAAATGATTTTATATTACCAGAGAAAAAAAGTTATATTGATCTACTTGAGGAAATGTTTCTATCTAACTGGCTATGGAGAATTAGTGTTGCAATGCACACATAACAGGATGTGTATGTGTGTTTCTGGTGGGGGAAGATTTCAAAGGGAGATCATCAGTGAATGTATTATGGAGAATTCTTGAAATAGGGGCACTGTCCTAATAGAAATGTCAACAGCTTCTGTGGCAGCTATGCTGACAGCAGTTGCTCCTAACTCAGTCCATAAAGTAGAAAATCAACATAGAAGACATCTTGGGAGAAATTTATTTTTCAAGTAATTAATATATGTCAAGGGGAAGCCAGGATGGCTCAGTGGGTTAAGTGCTCACTTTGCAGGCCCTGGAACTGAGAATCGAATCCCGGCCGTGGCCTGTGTGGACCCATATGCTGAACTGAGGAGTGCCCCCAGTTCAGTTCTTGCCAGGGTGAGACCCTGGCCCAGTTCCTGCCCTGTGCAGCTCAGCGCCCACCTGTGGAATGAAAACTGTGTGGAAAAACCAATGATGTGCAACTATAGAAACTGTTCTGGGCCCTCCCCCTTCTCTTTGTCTCTGTCTCTATATCTCTCTCTCTCTCTCTGTCAAAAACAATAAAAATAAATCTTAAAATAAAAAAAAAGAACTACAGAAATTGAACAATTTGCATATATATAGTAAAAGCTGATACTACCACCTTTCTTCTTTCAACTATCCACTAAGTTGGGACATGTGGAGTTGAGATCTTAAAATCATAAAGTTTTTTTTGAAGAGGTCTCCATCAGCATCAATCTATTAATGAATATGGTTTATGAAAAATATAACACCATTCTGAGAAAGAATTCAGTGACTCCTATGGAGAAGTTAGGGAAAATGAATAAATTATATTTCTTGGAACAAATTTAGTTAATATTCCTTTTTTTTTACACAGATATCTTTGAAATGATGTGGGCATACTCATATATGGTAAGGATAATTCATTGTGAACTAAATATATTTTGGACCCAAAAGAGTTATTGAAATGAAGAAAAACTCTGTTCTCAAAAAAGATTGAACTTTATTATGGTCATAGTAAAATTATTCATATTTCAATGTTACAGAATAAACTAGTTTAAAAATTATTGTTGAATCTGAAACTTTATACATCATGAGAATAAAATATTCATTATCATAAGGCATTACTAAATCCTTGTGAAGCAGTTTTATCACATTAACTACAATAAGAAAAGCTTTTCCCAAGCTGATACTTGTTTTGTGTTTTTATTTTTCTTTTAAATCTGTAGTAAGTTAAAAACAAACAACAACAAAAAAAACTTGCTATAAAGTACCCCTTTTTTTTAATCAATAATAGTGACTGATCACAGTGCAACAAATTCATGCATTTGATCCAGGCCAAAAACTAAGGTAGTAGAAAATAGAATTCATTTGACAATTATATCCATAAGTAGATAACAATCAGGCTGTAAATGGCTAGTTGATATACCTCTTAGGGAAAAATAAATTGTTCTTAAGTAACAGCCATCTTCTTTTTAGCTGCCCATCACTCTCAACTCAGAATATTCATCCAACTGTAACATGTACTGGCAATACCATCTCTACTTTTCTTCTTTTAAGAACTTAACTATTCTTAAAAAATAAATCATTTGCTTCCCTGTTGTTTCTAACTTAATATTTTACCTGAGAGAAAGATAATAATATGGATATAATTAGAGTCAACAATTATGGCCAAATATTTATATCAAAATTTCAATGATTGCATAATACATTTAAATCTCTTCATGTGTGGGTATAAATTGTTTAATTAAAAAACCAAATTATTATATGACTTGCACATTTAATTATATTTTACAATGTATTTCATTTGGTTACTTACAAATAGTATTTTTCTAGAGAATAATCTTTTTTTGTTTCATTCAGAATAAATTTTCTTAGCTATTTCATATTTGCTATAAAATGAGATGGTAACGGGCTACAAATTTTAAAAAACAGTTTGCTTTTATAGTTTCTGATCTCATAGGTTTCTCATGTAAAATCATGGTGGCTTCACTTCTCACTTATAAAAATAACTTACCGATGGGCAAACAATTAAAGGCACTGTGCTAAATATTTGAAGTAATTTTGTTTTACTGTATCCATATATAAATATCATTAAAAATAAGTGCTGTTTTGCAGTTCTGTCATGAGAAGTTGGTCCCATTTCTATGACTTTGGCAGACTTTTGATGAAAATTAATAAAAAAAAACAGGTACTTTCAGAAGAACATGAATTTATGAGAAGGTGACTGGCCTTTCAAAGGGCAAAATTACATTAACTTTTAACAAAGCAGTTAATATAAAAGCAGGTTGTGGGGAAGCCGGGATGGCTCAACAGATTAAGCGCTCACTTTACAGCCCTGTAGCCTGAGGATTGAATCCTGGGCCCGGCCCATGTGGACCCATATGCTGAACTGGGGTGTGCCCTCAGTTCATTTCTTGTTGAGGCGTATGAGGGAGGCTCCTGGCCCAGTTCCTGCCCTGTGCAGCCCTGAGCCCACCTGTGGAGTGAAACTGTATAAAAACGTAATGCTGTCAACAATGGAGACTGCTCTGGGTCCTCCCCATCCTCTCTGTCTCTGTCTGTCTCTCTCTCCCTCTCTGTCAAAAACAATAAAAAGAAATCTTAAAAAAAAAAAAGCAGGTTTAAAATATCTAATGTAAAGGATCAACATTTTTATGCTGAAAAATACAGCCCAATATTCTTAATGGTGAAGAAAATAAAGACTATTTTAAGAACAGAATATGCTGGGCATGCATGATGACTTGTTAAGCAGAGAAAATCATTACTTCCCATTAAAGAACCAGCTTTCACATAAATGAAAAAGTTGATTAGTGTACCTTAGAGTGGCTGATTTCAAAAATTATAAAATGAATAAACATATGGGATATAGAATTGCATACATACATATATTTAAAGAGACATTAATTAACAGAATACAAGTCATCTGTTTTACATATGGGATCAAATATTACATCTGAAATCACAATATAGTTTTTGATAGTATTAGTGCAGGTCAATATTTTAGCAAAGATTAAAATATTTGTATAGATTTATGGAAATTGTGGAAAAATCTCAAAATACAGATGAACATATTGCTATTAAGATAATTTTGTACTTATTAACCAATTGCTAAAAATATTTTTGAGGTCCATATGTCAAAAAATTTGGGTTAGGTTCCTCAAATTTCTATTTTCGAATTATATAAGAAGAAAGATAATGAAACATGACAATTATATTTAACTACATTGTGTTAGATGATGGCAACAATTATAGAATGTTTAATGAAATAAATTCAGTAAACCACATGTGTTTTATTTATAATATATAATAGCATACAGTGTCAAACAATGCTTATTACAATGCAAGTCCTTTAACATTCTAAATTGTAATGAAATTATCTGGGCTTAAATAATGTGTCCTAGTTTAATACATCCTTATATTTAATATCAAAACCAAGGTCAAGATTTTATGTAATAGCACTAAACCAGCATAAGTTCCATTATTGCAAAGATGATCTTGAAATGTTATAAACATCACCATTAGTTACTGAAGCACACATTCTGTTTTGACAAATTAGAGCAACTTCAGTTTGTTCTGGAAAATACAAACAACATATCTTATAGAGGGGCTACAAAGTATCTTAAGGAAATGGTTTGAAGAGTTCCTTAAGTATATTTAGAGAGATAGGCATATACCACATCTATCAATGTATTGATCTGTTGATTATGTGTGGAGATCTCTATCATATATATATATATATATATAATATATATTATATATATATAGAATTGATGTGTATATATAAATATATATATACATTTATATTTATATATACACATCAATTCTATATATATATATAATATATTATGTGCTACATATAGAAATAGATGGCTTATATACATGGTCTGACAATTCAGGTCATGCACTCATCCTAGAAAAAGTGATACATACTTCACTGATGAATAGCACTATGATCACCTTTAAAGTATTCCCCTTGGAAACCTATTTACTAACAGCAGTGTCCAGTCCACCCTTCAAAGAAATTTTGGAACTCTTTTTCTGGATTGGCCATCAGAACAGTCCTTGAATGTCCTGGGAAGATGTCATCAAAATGCCTTCCTTTCAATATTTTCTTTATCTTTGAGTAGAAAAAAAAAGTATTTGAGGGCCAGATTAAATGACTAGGGAGAGTGTTCCAACGCAGTTGTTGACTGGTTAAATACTCCCTCATAGACCGTGTTGTGTGAGCTGGTACATTGTCATGATGCAATAGCCATGAGTTGTTAGCAAAAGGCTCAGGTCATTTTCATCTTACTTATTCATGCAGCCTTTTTATCACTTCCAAACAGTTAACTTGGTTGACTATTTGTTTGGTACAAACTCATAATGAACATTCTCTCTGTTGTCAGAAAAAGTTTAACAACATCATTTTGAATCTTGATTTGGACTGATGAAAATTATTGGTCAAAAAGAATTTGCTGACTTCTGTTGTGCACTTTGATACTTTGTTTTAGGGCCAGTTTGGTCCGCCCATGTTTCTTCACCAGTGATAACACAACCCAAAACATTCTCTTGTCTTTCCAAAGGGTCTTGGCAATCTTCAACTCTCCTTTACTTTTGATCATTGGTGAGCTTCTTTGGGACCATTCTTGCACATACCCTACTCATGTCAAAATTTTCAATGAAGATTTTTCTGTTTCTTTATCAATATTTACTTTGTTTGCTATGATTCTTTGCACAGTCAGACAAGAATTTTGAGGCACAATTTGATAAATTTTTGCAACATTTTTGTTAGTTCTGCTTGTTACTGGATGCCCTGACTTCTTTTCATCAGTGATGCTTTCTTTTTCCTCAGAAAAAAATTTATTTGTATACTGTCATTTTCTTCATGGAATTATTCCCATAAAGTTATACTAATGTGTCCCTCATTTTACTTCCACTATTGTCAAGTTAAACAAGAAATTTAATGTTTACTTTTTGCTCTAAGTCAAGCTCTGACATTCTTGTGACGACACACAAAAACACAAAAACAATAATGAACACCACTCAGCAAGACACTGCCAAATGTAAACACAAACACAGCTGTGAGACACTGATATACCAATGTTATGAAACCTTACAGAGTTGTTTGTACAGTGCTTCCAAGGTGAGTGCATGGTGGCAAATTTGCAAACTTAATTGTCAGACCTCCTATGTGTATAATAATAGTAGTAATAATTACCGGTATTATGATTATTTTCTTACCATCGCAATGTCAGAAGTTCTACCTGGTTATGTGGTTTCCATGTTTTCAAGATAAATGGGTATTTATCATTTCAAGATAAATGGGTATTTCTAGGGCACTAGTCTCATTAAATCATCCTATGAACCCTACCTGATTAAGCTGGAAATTATTCTGCTGACTGATGACTGAATGAATTATGGTCGATCTGATATTATTTTATTATGTTTCCTTGTAAATTTAGCCAATTTATATGTATTCATAAAACAGTACAATCAATATATACTTTATTGATTATGATTATTTTTATTCAGCATATAAACCAAAACAAACAAAACAAAAATCTGAAGAATTTTTCTTATAAGCTTAATAATAAACATGAAATAAGTTTCTCAATCTGAACAATGTTGGTAATACAGATGAAACAAACTCAAAATTACAGCCAGGGGAAGCTGAGATGGCTCAGTGGGTTAAGTACTTACTTTGCAGCCCTGGGGACCGAGGATAAAATCCCAGCCCTGGCCTGTGCAGACCCATATGCTGAACTGGGGAGTGCCCCCAGTTTGGTTCTCACTGGGGTAAAAACCTCAGCCCAGTTCCTGCCCTTTGCAGCCCCTCGCCCACCTGTGGAATAAAACTATGTGGAAAAATCAATGACGTGCAACTATGGAGACTGTTCTGGGCCCTCCCCCTTCTCTCTGTTTCTGTCTCTCTTTCTCTCTGTTAAAAACAATAAAAATAAATCTTAAAAAAAAAAAAAAATTACAGCCAGAAAACTTGCACTAGCATTCTATTTGTTTCTCAGTGCAAAAAAGAATAAAAAAAAAAAAGAAAACTTTTTAAACATTTTTTTTTTTTTTTATCTTTTCACATTTATAGAGAGAAATTATCTTTTTGTCTTCAGTGCATATTTATTTCTATTTTACTTTTTGACAGATAGAGAGAGAGACAGAGACAGAGACAGTCAGAGAACCTAACTGTGGGAACTCCCCAGTTCAGCACGTGGGTCCTGCCTGGGCCGGAGCCGGGATTCGATCCTCGGTCCTCATGGCCTCAAAGCGAGCGCTCAACCCGCTGAGCCGTCCCGGCTTTCCCTTTTTTTTTTTTTTTTTTTTTTTTTTTTTTTTTTTTTTTTTTTTTTTTTTTTTTTTTTTTTTTTTTTTTTAATATATTATTTATTTATTTATTTTTGACAGGGTGAGAGAGAGATACAGAGACAGAGAGAGAACTGAACTGGGGGAGCTCCCAGTTCAGCATATGGTTCCACACGGGCCGGGGCCGGGATTCGATCCCTGGTCCCCGGCGCTGCAAAGTGAACGCCTAACCCACTGAGCCATCCTGGCTTCCCCTAAAAGAAAACTTTTAATGAATTTGTGTTCTTTCTAATATACAGCAGTGGGAAGAAAAACTTAGATGATCACTAGGAAGTGAAATATTCTCTATGTAAAATATTACATATAAAAGGTATTCAATGTGATGTGTTTAACTTAACTATGCACACTGAAGATAAGGAAGAGTAAATTTCTTTCAGTAAAAACTCTGATGGAGATGCCAGGATAGCTCAGCTGGTTGAGCACTCTCTTTGCAGCTCCAGGGTCTGAGGATTGAATCCTGGCCCCAGTCCATGCAAACCCACATGCTGAACTGGGGTGTACCCCGAGTTCACTTCTTGCTAGGGCCAATGTGGGAGGCCCACAGCCCAGTTCCTGTTCTATGCAACCTCTTGCCCACCTGTGGAGTGAAACTATGTTGAAAACTGATGACTTACAACTATGGAGACTACTCTGGGCCCTCCTTCTCTCTGTCTCTCTCTCCCTTTGCTAACATAAATAAACAAACAAACAAACAGACATTAAAAATAAATTCTAAAAACAAACTGACAACTTGGCTCTTTTTGCAAGTCTTCTCCATTTTGTCATCTTTATTAATGTATCATTCTAAAATGACATAGATCAGAGGTAACAAAGTGCCATGTTATTGAATCACTGCTTCCATTTCATGCAAAGGAGAATAAAACAAAGAGCTACTCCTCAGTTTACTTATTTTTTTTAAGACATAACATATAAAATAAATAGGAATATATACATTTAATTTCTTTATTTCAAACTAAGAATTAGAACTTGATAATACAATATTATAATTATCTCATTGTGATACGACTTTCATCTAAAAATATTTATGATTATCTTTTTAGTTTGAATCCTTATATTGAGATATTTATTAATTGCCAACATATATATATATATAAACATGTATATACACATACATTAATAATATAACATATATATATGCAAAATAATTTAGCTTTAGAATATCTGATGTGAATATAAATAAGAATTTATTTAAAAAATGATCATCTATGACGTATGTTCAACAGTAATTGTTGCATAAAATTGGAGAATATTAACTATTGATTTGTTATATAAACATAAGTTTTTGATTATTGCTAGAATATGCTAAAAACACTTTTTTAAGGATTCTAAACACATCAATGTATATTTAAAGATATATTCTAGGTACAAATGTTATTAAAGGTTACTCTATTCTATGGCAAATATGCTATTTAACAACTTTTTGCTGGTGATTACCTTTAGATGATGCATTTACAGGTCATATATGCTTTCTGAGAGTGGATGTATTTGCACTGAATTTTAAGAGAATTTTCCAGTTTTTCTAAGTTTTAAGTAAAGAATCTAAACAACCCTTAAAATTTTCAAAAAAATAGAAATGAAACAAAGCCAGCTATAAGGTAAGTAAGATGATTGCAGCAAAAATAGGAAATGAACTGGTTCAGTGCTAAAAATCTATATTGATTTCCATGTAACTTGGGTTTATTGTAGGGAAACTTTTAAAAAGACATATTTCTCTATAATTATATATAACACATTTAGGAAAATATGCTCAAATTGTGTTACTGAGACCTACTTGAGGTTTTTATGTTTGAATGCAAAGAAAATACATGCTCTGTTATTTTTCTTTTTTAGTTTATATAATTATTATTCTATGCCATTTTATATTAAAGCAAAAAAATATAAAGAAAAAATAAGGATGAAGGGAAAGGAGAGAGAGAAGTCATGTGTGTTTGTGAAAGAGAGAGAGAAGAAGAGAGAGAAGAGACAGAGAGATTGAGTGAGAAAAAAAGAAATGGAAAAGAAATATTTCTTTATATCTATATTTAATGGCATTGTTATTCCAATATTCCAGTGAATAATTATCTTTTCTTGCTCGCTACATGAATAAAGATAAATTTTTGGATAAATGCTTCACAGTAAACATCTTTTTTTTTTTTTATTTTGACAGAAGAGAGAGAGAGAGAGAAAGATACAGAGACAGAGAGAGAACTGAACTAGGGGAGCTCCCAGTTCAGCATATGGTTCTGCACGGGCCGGGGCTGGGATTTGATCTTCGGTCCCCGGCGCTGCAAAGTGAGCGCCTAACCCACTGAGCCACCCCAGCTTCCCCAGTAAACATCTTAAGATGACAATTATTAACTCTGATGATGATACTGAGGCAGAATAGATA